>CALNHX010004575.1:1672-124557 GCA_940337035.1 Agriotes lineatus
GTCGTCAGATAAATATGTTGGGATTGCAATTTTAGCTTTAGCGCCAATATTTAAATTTATCCACATTTTGTTTTGAATTAGAATTTTGTATGGTAAATTGAAAGTATGCCTTTTTCTCAGATTGCGCAGCGACTTATAATATTCCCATTTAGCAGAAGACTTATCTATAAGTTTCATGGAAACTTTTATATTATTGGTCAACCAAGGAACGAATGGTTTACTTATATTAATAGTTTTGACTGGAGCATGCACGTTATTGTATTGCTTAAGTTAATACTTAAAAAATGTACTTACTCCACAATCATTCACAATTCAGTGCTACTAACCAGAATAACATCAATTAGAGTTTTACTATTACGCGTTATACGCGTAGGATCAGTAATCAGTTGATTGAATGAAATTAAAGCGTTTATCATAGATTGAAAATACATTGTGTCAGGTTGGTTTAAATTAAGCATATTTATATTTAGATTCGCCAAGACAACAAATATAATCAGAGGAATTTGACAAAAGTGTAAGAGTCTGCTCCAATTCGTCACAAAAATATTTATAATTGACAGTTGGTGACTTATAAATGCATCCCAGCAAAACTGAGCGTTTTTTAACTTTTAGTGAGATCCAGATTTGTTCTATTGAATCGCCAGTATCTACTGTGGTGCATCTATAAGAACTTTTAGCGTATATACAAACACCGCCAGCTCTACTTACCCGGTCACGGCGAAATAAATCATACCATCTATACATATAGATAAGATTGTCGGCAATGTCGCTTGAGAGCCATGTTTCACTAATAGCTAAAACATCATATTTATAATTATTACAAGCAATTTCAAGTCATGAAGTTTTTGGAACTAAAGATCTTATATTGATATGTGCTAATCAGGAATTCATGTGCTCCCATATATTTAATAAAGTAGCATAAAATTTAAATTTTACAGTATTTAAAAACAACATTAATTACCTGATTACGTACATACAGGAGCACATGACACTCACCTGCAAAAATAAAAACGCAATTCAAATAAATAAAATATAAAAATAACAAAAAGACGAGCTGCCTATCCTTTCCCAACACTGCAAAAAGGTCAGGGTAGATTATGTTTGTAGCAGCTGGAGCGTGATATCAGTTTATTTAGTTTACACCATTTAAGTCGTTTATGAAACGAATGTTTCTGATATTTTTGTCACTAAGTTTCACAAAAACTTTACATGAGCTTGTCCCCGCCCGTTTAGAACCAAACTTTTTTACTGTGGCTTGTAGGAGTTGCTGCCTGTATTTGGTTAGGTCTTCGCGGATGACTACTTTGGTGCCCTTCAGTAGGCGTTTATGTTTATATACAAGATTTTTTGTTGCGACTCAAAAATTGTACAATTATCGGTCGACAAAAACCTTCCTTACCCGGTAGCCGATGACTGCAATCAATATCTTTAGGGGATATATCAAGCTTGAGTTTATTCTGACACAAATCACTAATGACTTTATCAGTTTTGCTCCTCGGGCACTCCAAAAATACGCAAACTGTTTCTTCTGGAGTATTGTTCGCTTTCATCTTTGTGTACGTTGTAAAACGACGCCAGCTGCTCTTTTTTCCACTTCCTGTGATCGCTTTAATTTTCTGGCAAAACCGTAATTTCTACTGACGCCATTCAAATTACCCTAACTGAGACGAATCTACACGCTTGGAAATACGATGGACCTTTTCCACAAGGTGTAATCCAGCAATTCACCAGCTTTCCCGACTCCCAAACAATCAAAACATGGCCACTCCTACCTTTCAAATCTGCCGGTTTTCACCACGGAGATGGATGCAGGTAACGCCGACGGCTTTATGCGCTTGAAGTCGCTTCCCTGGCAGAAAATCTTGTTCAAGATGCTCGTTCACACCTCCCTAGGCCGTTGGAATTGCGAAACCTGGCTTCTGCAGCTCAAATGGTCCGTTGTCGACGTTCGGGATTCTCAGGTGTCGGTGCCGTCTCACAGTCGAAGTCGATTTGGTAAATTTATAATTTTACGTCGCAGAAACTTCTGCAAACACTACCACAAATGCCTGATAACTGGTATAATAAAATGGAAAGCTTTTTAGACTTGGCATTCACTTTTTATTATATAAAAACATTAAATTTCCTGGAGCACAATTTTGGCCAAACTTGTCGATTTCCCTCTACCTTTCAGCTTGCTTGCTTTTCACTGGCCTGTATTTTTATTAATAACTCTACCTTCATATTATGCACATAACCAACCCTTTGTATCATTTAATTTCATTTGATCTGGCTTCAAATATGCTCAAACCTATCATATTACTTATATTATATTAGTCATCTTAAATCTTTCTTTTACTCAAACCTAAAATGCAATCCCTCTGAAATTTTCGTTGCTTATGCTTGTCTTTATCCGTCTAATTATGCTTCTTGCATATCATTTCCAATGCATTTTAAAACTTCAACTACTGTTCAGATTGCAATTAAATATATTTCAACTCTGTGATTTAATTGACTTTGTTCAATATTTCTCACTACATGCAGAGCTAAATTGTGAACTTAAAACCATCTCAGTATATACGTACATGGTATTAGCTCATGAGTCCTCTGGTAGATGAAAAATGTCTTCATCGACGGGATCCTCTACGAACACGGCAAAACACGAAATTTTAAAATACGAAAGGCTTCAGTAGTACTTTATGTGCAGACACTTCATTAGCCGTGGTGTAGTGGAAGAAGGTATGTTGTAAATTATTGCATTATGAGAAATAGAAAAAATGAAATTTAATGAAGGTACAAACGTGGTTACGGTTTATTTTTTACATTCAGATCGTTTGTGCATATACTCACAAACAAGCCCAAGTTGCGGGTAGGGTTCCGGTGGTAGGATTACGGCAGCGGCAGCGTGTTCTACTAGTGGTGCTACATCAGAATCCAAATCTTGAATTGAAATTAATACTGTTAATGAAATTACAATTTGCATCTATTGCAATTAAATTTGATTTTCTGCAAATAATTAACGTGGTTTTTATCTTGTGCTTTTTGAATTTTTCGTGCAAGAATCGGCGATGATCTAAAGATAAAAGTACACAAAAAGGGTGCTCTTCTCCAAGATATAAAAAATATGGAATAACTACATATCACGGCGACCTACCCCCCCCCCCCCCATATGTGCCGCCACTGGTAGCATAAACAACAACTAGGTGAGTAGTTATGAATCACCCTGTATATAGTCCGACTGACTGATTGGCATCAACTTTTAAAATAATGTTGAGAGTTGAGGTAATAGTGCATAAAAAATTAATCACAAAATAATTGAAACCGAATGCAGATGTTAGTTATTTTTTTGGTTTCATTTTCCTGCCGAAGGTATTGTTTTCGTGTTTCAGAGGTCTACAAGGCAAATAAACGTTTTTTCTACGAAATTCTACCGTTAACAACCATATCAATAATTGTGAAACAAACACCAAGGTTTTTATTATTACTATTTTTAACTTTCTTGTACCATAAGTAAGTATAAGGAAGTTATGTATTCGTAAAATAATCGAACTTGAGATTTCAACGGAAATACATGTTTTGAGATTCAACTAATACGAATCGACTATTTTCGAAATGATGTCTGGCTGCCTGTGTGTGGTAAAAATGTTGTGTGTACCATAACTTCAGAACGGCTAAAACGGAATTAAAATTTGTCACAGAGATTAGTGGTCATTAGACTTAGAACTGCTTTTATTTTGGGCGGAAATGCTCAACCGAAAGTGGGTCATTTGACGATTAGTTTTTATCTTGGCCATATCTCTTTTATTATAGCCTCAATCAAAAATTGCACTAACAATATTTTAAAGCTGAATATGTAAAGCATAGTTTTTGAATAAAATATTTTTCCATATCTCTTATATGTACTTTGCGAGAAAATGGTAAGTGTAAAAAGCGAAAGATTTACTGGTGTAGTGTTACTCTAGCAACCGAACTGTTTACTTTTAGTTAATCTGTCAAAGTGTTTTTGCTAAAACTTGTGTTGTGAATTGTGTACCTATCGTAATTAAAGCAACGTAGCTGGAAAAGCAAAATAGTTTTGATTAATATGTAATATTATTAAAATAAATGTTAGTAGTCAGTTTTAATTAGTTTTATCCATTTGTCATTTGGAAATAATTGAATTATTTTTTATTATATTTTCATAAAATTTGTTTAGTATTCGTTTATTATTGAAGGTATTTGAAAATTAGCAATAATTTAGTGAATAAGATTTTACTTTTAAAGTTGGAAAACCACTACTATGGTCCGCACGCATAGTAGAAGGCTACTTTTTAAAATTGTCAATAGAGAATGAAAATTTTTAATTCATCATATTACTCATATAATACATCTATTAATTTTTCTTAAACATATAACTTATAAAACCATTCTGTTTGTTATATCCAAAGTATAAAAATGTTCGGTGGGTTGCCTATCCAGATTTTCTTAAATTAATTTAAAAGAAACTTACATGCCTATTCTGTACGCCTTTCGTAAAGTCCTAACGAATCGTTATGGTCCGAAAATCGTAAATTTTCTAAGTTCATATTCTGTAAGCTTCAAATTCGTAACAGCAATCGTTCGACGTTTGTTATGACCAACATTTCCATACGAAACCTGTCGACGTGACGTTCAGAAGCTAAACGAATTCGTTAAACTTCTACGCGTGCGTACTGTGGCGAGACCGTCCCGCGTTTTAAATATCGTAACAACATAACCTAAATATTTTCACAAGGCGAACTTAATTAATTTAACAAAAATGAATGGTAATTTTGTACATTTATTAATGGCAATTGAAGAAGAAGCACATGTTAACAGGTAAATATAATTACGTTCGATATTATAAAGAACTTGTTTTAAATTTAGTTTTATTAAACTCTTAGATTATACAAGTTACAAAACTTACGAACTAAACCAAGGCTTAATATCGATTGATCGCTCCAAAACGACAAAGCCGTTTTATATCGATATCCAGGAACAAAGGGCGACGTGTCAAGGAAGTCCATGAACGGGGCATTCCAAACGTGCTTCCTGGATGACATAACTCAAGCACCAGACAACGTAGACCACGAACGTCCGGGATAGCACACCTCGAGTAACGGGAGGCATGAATACTAAATAGCCCCAACCAAGATGTAAACGTGTCTCGACTGTTGGACTTATTTCCTCCATCCTTAGGACAGAACGTCCTCGTTCCGTAAAATATGAATTGTTTGTAGCTCGTGAACATCTTGTGTAGTCCTCTTGATTGCAACCTGTATCTTATTTCTAAATACATACAACGTTATGAAAGTAATGAGTATTACAATAATTACAATAAATGTTAGTGATGAATGAACAACATGAAATACAGGATGTAACTTAATATTATTCTCCAACAATTGCGCTTCCTCTTTTAAAGTTTTTAAATCCTCTAAGTGTTTTTGCTGTAAATTTACCGTCATACTAGCTTCAGAATTATGAATTACTAGTGGATTTTTAAATGTAAAATTATCAAAAGTGTTTTCAAATATTTCTTCTCCTATGATAAGTTTACAGTTACTTTCTGAAGATACTAACACATTATTTCTCACATTGAAACGATTAATTTTAGTTAAACATTCTTCAACTACTTCTAATCTTGATTTACAGGAAATTAGAATTTTCCCATTGTTGAGTTTCTTATATAACTGATAGTCATTATTAACCAAAGCGTGAATACACTCTTTATTATCGTATAACAAACACTTATTAATTTGAGGTTTTTCACTACACACAATCTGATTTTCAATGAGTCTGCACTTTTCATCGCTCCACAATTCGCTTCTTGCACTTTGCAGATGATATTTATACGGAGCTATTAACACCTTATTTTGCTTGTTGGGGATTGGATAAATTCTCGTGTACTGGTATAGGGATGGTTTTAGGATAGGGATGTACAATATACAAGTAATTACATCGCCCGTTGATAAGATTTGAAATTTAGTGAATTCTAAGACTTTAAAAATATGAATTGTATTAAATTCAATTAATTGTATTGGTTGATAGATTAACTTTAAATGATTTACAATTGTTATTAAATCTGAATCTGAAATAATTTCTAGGTTTGTTATTTCAGAAAATGCCAATGATATGGTTCTTTCAATACGCTGGAGTATGTTTAGTAATTTTAAGCTAATATAGTTATTATACTGAATACTTATTTGTGTTAGAAAAGCGTTGCTAATGTTATTTACCGCTTTGAGGGATGAGTTTATATTCTCTTGAATAGTTTCTATGTCTTTTGAATATCTTTCGGTAATGTGATGTATATTGATTCATTTGTTTAATTACTTTGTCTTGATTTTTATAAAGAGTATCAAATTATTATTTATATCTACGAGATCATCATTATCCGGGTTACCTGTAATGTATTTGATTGCCGTTCCTAAGACATTGATTAGTGCTCTCTTTGGTCGATAATGAAATTTCACCAATTGTTCTTTGATTGATTCACAGTTTTCCTTTAAAACATTAACTAACTGCGAAGTAATTGGACCCACACTTTTTGACTCTAAAATAACCACGTTACTTAATATATTGTAATAGCTAATTTCTAAGTCACTAATGTTAAAATAAAAATAAAATTTATGGTAATGATCTAATATTTTTGCTGAACCTAGGTTTTCAGAAAAGTAACCATTGGTTTCAATTTCCTCGGTTCGAAGGCCCTGACTCCGGGCTAACAGGCGGGTCCTGTAATGAACATTTCTTTTTAATTTTCTTTAACTTTCTAGCTCGTATTTATTAATGATACAAGTTTCGCATTCATTAATTACTTTATTAATTTTGGTTTTCATATCAGGCCAGTAATATATAGGTTGTAAGTGATAGTAAGTTTCTGTAATACCATTATGGGTCATGGAATGATATTTGTCGATTACGTCATATTGATCATTGGTTTTCTCTAAATCTTTCGCCAAAATGTTACATTTAATAAACTTTACTTTATTATTAAACAAATTCTGTGTGACTGATAGAAATTTTGATTCGAGTTCAGCATCTTTAAAATAAATTCCATACACTTTATTGGGATCTATAATTTCATTAAATAATTTATTAAGATTTTCTAAATCATCTCCTCTACGGATAGTTACGTTATAACTGTGTTTCGAAAAAGGTTTCCTATAATCCACATTATATTCATCTCCTAATTTTAAAATTATGCGATACATGAACTGATTTACCGGTTTGTCAGATATAGGCATTGTAAAAATGGGGTTTTCCAATGAAGTATGCTGTGTATTATTACTTGATTCATTATCTTGTTGTTGGGTTTCTTTAGTGCTTATAATTTCGTCAAGTTTATTTATTTATTTAATTCGCACTCAGCCAACAGCCGTTAGGCCAATTATAGGCGTCGCTGTGCAGTTATGAGGACTTCCAACCCCACTAACGACTGTCATGATGTTGTTATGACCGCCGGGACCAACTTTTTTCCGTGATAGCCGTACCACGAGGCGCCGAGAGATGCAGTCGTGGAACTCCCATCCAAGTTCTGACCAGAGACAGCGTTGCTTAACTCTGCTGATCGAACGTGGACGCTTGTTCAAGCTACACCACTCGGGACAAGTTGATCTAATGGCAGTTCTAAGTCGTTGTCAACGTTCGGGAGTACTGATAAAAGATCTAGGTCCGTGTTGTTATCGGTCGTTTCATTAATATTAACCTCCACTCGAGATAAAGCGTCAGCAACTAAATTTTCCTTTCCCTTTTTATAAACAACTTTATAATCGAATTCTTCGAGACGCAAACGCCACTTAACTAATCTGGAGTTAGGATCTTTAAGGGAAAATAGCCAAACTAGGGGTTTATGATCTGTTTCAATAATAAATTGCCGCCCGTAGATATAAGGGCGAAAATGCTTGGTGCATTCTACAATACTTAGCAATTCCCGTTCTATGGTAGAGTAATTTTTTTCGGCCCTATTCAATGTTCTATAATAGAATGAAATCGGTTTATTATTTTGAGATAGTACACCTCCTACGGCTACGTTTGATGCGTCGGTTGTGACGTAAAAGGTTTTTTGAAAATCCGGATATGCTAGTATAGGGGCATTTACTAATAACTCTTTGCAGTGCTAAAAGGCTTGCAAATAAGTTGGGTCACGTGTATCGATCTTTGAATTCCTTTTTAAACATTTAGTGAAGGGTTGAACTATTTTCGCAAAATTTTGAATAAAGCGTCTATAATAACCGACTAGTCCTAACAAGGCTCTAATTTCATTAGTCGGTTTAGGAAGGGGGTATTCCTGTACGGCTTTTAATTTTGATGGGTTTGGTGTTATGCCTTCTGGGGTAATTACGTGGCCTAAGAAAGCAACTTCTTTACATAAAAATTCACACTTGTCGAGTTGAACTTTTAGGTTATATTCTTTAAACTTTTCGAATATTAACTTAAGATGTATTTTGTGGTCATGTAAAGATTTGGAAAAAACAACTACGTCATCCATATAAACAAAACAAAATTTGTGCAAATATTCGCGTAAAACGTTGTCCATTACTCTTTGGAAGGTGCTAGATGCGGAACGAAGACCAAATGGCATTCTGACGTACTCAAAATGGCCGTTGTTCACTGTAAAGGCTGTTTTTTCAATAGATTCCGAGTCAATTTCAATTTGATGAAACCCTTGGGCGAGATCTAACGGAATGGGACGTTTCGCCGCCGCCGTTTCGCCACCGCCGGTTCGCCACGGCCGTTTCGCCACCAAGCCGTTTCGCCACCAGCCGTTTCGCCGCCGGGCCAGTTCGCCGCCAAGGTTAACGATTTCAAATTTACAGAATGTTAATGTCTACATTTAAGATTATTTTCAAAACAACAAATTTCGGGTGAAATTCGGTGCACGGTCCGGTCTATTCTACATGCGCTGCCAGCGAAGTAAGGTTTATGGTACGATCAGCGTCCGTCAAAATGTTGTGGGAGCCGCTATCGTCTCGTAATTTTTAAAGCAATGTTGTTGCGCTCTCGGCGCTGGTTCAGGGTAATGGTTTATGTTAGTTGTTAGGTCTTGATGATTTTTTTTAGAGAAAAAATACGAGAGAGAGTCTGTTCAACGTTACATTTTTCTGTTCACTGATACATTTTTGTGCATGCGCACTAGACCGGACGGTCCACCGAATTTTTACCCAAATTCCTTAACGTACCTAATTCGAATATAACTATCGATTTAGTTAGGTTAGGTCATGATCATGTGTGTATCTATATGTTATTCCAAATATTGAAATTGTTTTGGCGGCGAACTGGCTCGGTGGCGAAACGGCCGGTGGCGAAACGGCCTGGCGGCGAAACGGCCGTGGCGAATCGGCGGTGGCGAAACGGCGGCGGCGAAACGTCCTAGACCCCTTCCTGTAATCTATTACAAGTCGCCATTTTCGCTTGCCGCTTGCATCTAGTTTCTTTGGAACTATCCAAACTGGCGAGCTATATGGAGAAATGCTAGGTCTAATAATTTTGTTGTCAAGTAGTTTTTGAATTTGAGTTTGAATCTCGGCTTTCAGTAGATGTGGATATCTAAATGATTTGCAAAATATCGGATCGTTATCTGTGGTTCTAATTTTATGTTTGACATCATTAGTAAAAGTTAAGTCACTGTCTTCTTTATAAAAATATTTTTATATGCTTTACACAAACATATCATTTCCGAACTTTCCTCTAAGTTAAGATGTTGTGTGCGTATAATTTTTGGAATGTCTAAATCGGAATATGACATAGCTGGATTTATTATTTGAATGTTATTGACTGGTTCCACTTCTATAGGGCAATGAAAATTTATTTCAACATTTGCATCATATTCAAAAGGTATCGTGCAAAAGCCGTTTTTGGAAAAAGCGATTGATTCTGGAATAACGTATTTATCGAATTTAGTTTCTGGAATAACGACTTGACCTTCCTCGATGTTTACTGGAATTTTTATTTGGTTTTTAACGGTTTGCTTAAATGATTCAAAATTATTTGGGTTTAATTCCATAAAGAATGGAATTTTGCAATTACCTATTTCTAATGTTTGGTCGTAATAATCTATTTTTGCGCCTAACTTTCTAAAATCTTCGCTTCCTAATAAAGCATCGAACCTATCGTGCCACTTATATATATAATAAGCACACAGGCCTAGTGGCCCAAGGCTTGTAAAAGAGAAACTATTGCTCAAGAGTTTTTTGCACTACTTCTCTCCATGTTTTTCTATCTTCTGCCACTCTTCTCCATCCTCTAACTCCTACTGCTTCCAAGTCCTCCTCAACTTGTCGCCTCCAGCTAACTCTAGGTCTTCCTCTCCCCTTGTTATCTAAAGCCTGCGTATTCAGAATTTGCTTAATCATTCTTTCTTCTTTTGCCCGTGTAATATGCCCCATCCATCGAACTCTCTGAGATTTGACCACTTTTGATAATTTCGGTTCGTTATAAAGCTCATACAACTCCTGATTGTTTCTTCTCTCCCACACCTCTTGCACTTTCTTGCCCCCAAATATTCTTCTTAACATCCTTCTTTCCCATATGTCTATTTGTTCTAAAACGCTCTTTGTAGTAGCCCACGTTTCGCATGCAAACATCACTGTTGGCCGTATAACTGACTTATAAATTCTGAGTTTTGTACTTCTTAATACCGCTTTTGATGTTAGTGAACTCATGAGAGCTCCAGCACTTGCTGAACCTTTTTTTAGTCTATGTTTTATTTCTTCCTCATTCCCTCCATTTTCGTGAAAGACAGCTCCCAGATAAATGAAACTTTCTACTCTTTCTATTTCTGCCTGTCTCAACCCCTGTTCTTCTTCTAGGATCAGGTTTTCTTTTCTCCCCTTTTTACTCTGTATTCCTAGATCCATGAATTTCGTTTTATTGTAATTTATTTGCAGCCCCATACGCTCCGCTTCTATTTCAAATTTCCTTATCATGCTTTTTAAATCCCTCTCTCTTCTTGCCAGGATCACCACATCATCAGCATACGCAATACATTGATGACTCTTGGAGTATATACTTTTCTTTGTTTGTAACTCACTTTTTCGTATAACGGATTCCAATACTAAATTAAATAGCACTGTCGAGAGTGGGTCTCCTTGTCTTAATCCTCTCGTAATTTCAAATCCCTCTGTTAATGTGTCCTCTACTTTTACCTTGTACTTTGTATTACTTAAAGTCATTTTTACTAATCTACACAGCTTCTTATCTATTCCAAATTCTTTCAAAACTTCCATAACTTTGTGTCTTTTTATCGAGTCGTATGCTTTCTTAAAATCTATAAAGACAGCCATCATTGTCATCCTGTGCTCTTTGCTGCTCTCCTGGATTTGTCTTACAATATGTATTTGATCTACCACTGATCTGTCTTTTCTGAAGCCGGCCTGGTAATCTCCAACTATATTTTCCATACTTTCTTGTAACCTTTCCTTGATTAATATAGCTACTATCTTATAAACGACATCTAACAGGCTAATTCCCCTGTAGTTATCACATTCTTGGCTGTCCCCTTTTTTTAACAGCGGTTGTATAATTGCTTCCGTCCATCGGTCTGGCATTTTCTCTTCTTTCCATACTTCCTTTATTATTTGATTAATACATTTCTGCATCTTTTCTCCTCCGTGTTTTAACATTTCTGCACAAATTCCATTTTCACCTGCACTTTTATTATTCTTTAGCTTCGTTATTACTTTTATAACTTCATTTTCCTCAGGATATTGTATGTCATCTCCTTCCATACCGAGTTCATTCTCTGGGCCCTCACTTCTTTCTTCTTCATAAAACATACTTTCGAAATAATTCCGCCATCTTTCTTTTTTTTCTTCTATATCGCCTATCAAATTTCCATCTTCTCCTTTGATAAAAATTGTCCTCGCACGATATCCTTTTCTCTCGTTTCCGACTTCTTTATAGAATTTCCTAATATCTTTTTTTTTCAAGTTATTTTCCATTCTTTCCAGTCTTAATTCCATATCCTCTCTCTTCTTTCGCCTACATGTTTGTTTAGCTTTCCTCCTTATCATCTGGTACTCCCTTTTATTTTCTTCCGTGTTATCTCTTAACATTTTCAATTTTAATTCTGTTCTCTCTTGTAGCACTTTTTTACAGTCTTCATCAAACCACTCTTTTCTATTTCTTGCTTTTTTTGTTTCCAATACTTTTGCCCCCCATAAAATGGCTTCCTCTACTTTTTCCCATTTTTTATTTAGGTTGTTACTCTCATTTCCCTCAGCCAGCTTTTGTTCTATACGGTCTTGGTAATTTTTCCGTATCTCGTCCGTCTTAAGCAGCTCCGTATTATATCTGGTATATTTATTTTTTCTTCTCGGTTTCATTAACGTCTCCTCCTTTATTTTTAGTACTGCTAAAAAATGGTCTGAATCAATATCTGCCTTTCTGAAAGCTCTTACATCCATAACTCTATTTCTGTGCTGCTCTTCCACCAAAAAGTGATCTATCTGGTTAGTATTTCTGCCATCTGGCGATCTCCAGGTGCCTTTGTGAATGTCTTTATGCTCATAAAAGGTTCCCATAATTCGTAGTTTTTGTTCGGTGGCAAATCCTATCAAGTATTCCCCATTTTCATTGCTTTTTAAGTGTAAACTAAATGCCCCTATTGTTGGTTGATAGATTTGTTCCTTTCCTATTTTTGCGTTAAAATCCCCTAAGACTATTTTTAAATCATATTTAGGGATTTTGGCAACTAAATTTTCCAATTCCTCATAAAATGCAGTTTTTTCTTCTTTATCTTTGACTTCTGTAGGTGCGTGGGCATTTACTAAACTAAGTTTTCGATACCTGGCATTTATTTTTATATAACAGAGAGTGTTTGAGATTACTTCGAATTTTCTTATGTGATTTTTCCATTTCTTGTGAATCATAAAACCGACCCCAAAAATAGATCTCTTGCATGCTCCCGCAAACAAAATATAATCGCCTATTTCCTTTGTACTACCTTCTTTTTGTTTCATTTCCTGTATTGCTAAAAAATCTATATTCCTTTGTTTTAACTCCTCGCTTAGCTGTTTAAGTTTACCTTCTTGATTTGTTCCTTGAACATTCCATGTTCCTATTTTTATTACAGAACTTTTCTGGTAGACTTTTCTTTTTTTTAAATCCATTTCCGTACACCCACTTTCTTCATATACGTCTTCTAAATTCCATATACCCAATTTACAACAGCTTCCTATTTCTTCTTGCGTGTATTCGTTACCATTACCTTTTGTTCTTCCTTTTATCATTTGTTCCTTTTTCATATCCGTGTTCATTGCCTGGTTCTTACTTATTTTTGGGGATGCCTTTTGATATTTTACTTTTTTGGCGTTTCTTCGGTTCCGTTTTTTTGAAGTTCTCTTTTATTCTTGTCCCATTTCCATTCCACGCCTTCCACTATCACTTTACTATACCCGGTTTTCACCGTTTTGCCCTTCTCTATCTCTTCTTGTGCAAACGCTCTTATTTTCCGCTGCTTTTCTTTCTCGGCTTTTGTTTGGTCATCATTTATGTATATTTTCTCGGTTTTAATATTCTTTAGTTTCGGTTTGTTCTCCATAATCATTTTTTTATCAGATTCATTTTCCAATTCTATTAGGCATGTTTTCTCTCCAATTTTAGTTGCTTTTTTAATATTAACTGAAATCTCTAGATGCTGTTGCACAAAGTTCTCCATAGCAGGCTTCAGGATATCTGGATTATATGTATCGATTTTTAATCCGCTCATGATGACGTTGTTTTTTCGTTTTTCTTTCTGTAACCATTCCATATCGTTTTTTAATTCCTTCATCTCTCTTTTTATACTTTCGTTTTCCTGTTTTATCTTTTCATTCTCTTTCCTAAGCTGTTTGTTATCTTCTTTCAGTTTATTTATCTCTTGCATGAAAAGCTTCTGCTCACTTCTTGATTGTTGAATTTCTTCTTTTATATCTTTCATTTCGTCTTTCATCTCCGTTGTTAGGTTACTTATCATTTTTAATATCACATCTAATTTTCCATCTTTACCTTTTTCCGTTTTGGCCGTTTTGGATGGGGACCTTGTTGTTTTTTTACTTCTTGTAAATACCTCTTCGCCCTCCGTCTCTGGTATATTTTTCCTCTTTCTTGAGTCATCGGTTGAATAGTCCTCACTATCCATTTTCCCCTTTTTGTATTTTTATTGCACTTTAAGTTGTTATTTATTAGTTATGCTGCGAAAATAGGTTCACCCGAATCTACTTCTCGAAGGTTAGCCTACTATCAGCCCGCTATTTTGTTAAGTGATGCCCCCAGTTCTGCACTTCAGAGAGCCGGCCCTTCTTGTGTATTTCAGTTTGTTCCTTAGTTTCTGGATATACGTAACTATGCACACTCCAGCGTACAGTGTGTTGCCTATCCTCAAAAATTTGGCGTGGATCCAGTTTATGTATTGCTATTTTCCTTATCTATTAGCTGCATGCAACTTTCCACCTTATTTGCTATCTTTTAACCTCAACCAATATTATTTATAACAAGTTTACTCACTGCTCAGGTGGCTTTCCTGCGTTTTCAATCTTTTCAGATTTGAGAAACCCCTTGCTTCTTCTTCTCCACTACTTTCTTGCGTTTTTAAATAACTCGATATGGCCCAAATGGACTTTTATATCGGAGCTTCAAAAACACATGCACTTCTCAAAATTCAACCAAAGCTAGCTCATAAGAGCATTAATTCTTTCCGGAAATTTTTTTGAGTGCGGTCCAACAACGTCGTATTAATTTGCCCGAGCGGGAAGCGAGGGCAAATTAGGACGTTGTTGGAATGCACGAAAATAATTTCCGGATATGAATTAATGCTCGAATGCAGATTCGGTAAGAAAATCGTAACGTCACAAACCCTCACAGTTAGGTTAGTCTACCTACAAAAAATTTCCAAGAAATTTTTTTATTGTCTTGGTTACGGCTTGTGAACTAATTTTTCTATTGGTCATTAATGAGTGTCGTACGATTTTCCTTATAATTTTGGGTATGGTTACTAGAGAAACAACAGTAAATAATGATTAATATTAATAATAGAAGGGATCGCGGCCTGCTGAATTGTGTGACAAACGTCAGTTTATACGACCTGGGCATTTTTTTGAAATTCATTGTTGTTTCATTTCTGAGAAAATTCCAATTTTGGCGGTTTTGGCACCACATACCCACGATGACATTTAAATGACAGTAGCTGTCATGGCAAATACGTGTTTTAAAAACGATTCTTCAAATGTAGTGTCAGTAGAATAAGAACCTATTGTTTTGAATTTAATGTAAATATGAATGAGGATGTCAATATTTCGTCAATATTTACTCCCAACATTTTAGAATACATAATTTTTAGAAATTAATTTAAAGCCACAGAAGCCAAGTTTGTGTGTGGCAGAAGAACTTAAATTATCATGCTGCCTCCACATCTACGACGCTCCTACATAGAGATATTATATATATTAAATAAGTGAATCGCTTTATCTTTGTTATCTGATAGTTCAATATTATCTGGGTTAACAATGGATTCTATTTCTTTATCGGTGTTAATATTGTAAGAGTTAGTAGCCTCTCTAACAAGTTGCCATGTTTTTCTAAGGTTTCCTTGAGCAGAATCTAATTTAGGTTTAATAGTATATTGTATGTTAAGAGCTGAAGGTGCATTCTTGCCGCTTGCGCCTGAATATTGCTGGTTGAGGCAAAGCCGAAACCAGCAATCATGCAAAAGCGGCAAGCGCACTTCTAGCTCGAAATATACATACTATTTTTTCGACGACTGAGCATATTATTAATGGAAAATACCATATTTCATTTTTATGCCAATATTAATTGGCAATCAAGTTAACATTACTCGCGCAGTCTATTAGACATGTGACGCGATTATTTCGACAAATGACGGGCATTGTCAAGGAAACATTCGGACGTGGCTACCTATTTTGTTCACGCGGAAACCTAAAACGCTCGGCGAGCGGCAAAGTTATGAAAACGCACCCTCAGCGGCAAATGTCAACTTTCTGTTGTCAAATGACAGTGAGAAAAATCTACTTTCGATGTCAGTCGTCGAAAAAATTATTATTTTTAGTTATTCTTATTAAATTTGTTAAATAATTGCGATAATTTTTGTGTTGTTTAACAAGTTCCTGATTATCTGAATTTTTTAAGGCTTGTTTGCTTAACTTATCTCTCATTCTTATTGACTGCAAGATTCCTTTTGTCATTCAGGGTTTAATCTTTCTTTGTTTAGAAGAGATTTTAATAGTTTTTTTGATATATAACTTTTAAGTTTATTAACAAAAAGTGACGCTGCCAAGTCGGTATCATTTAAATTTAATACATCATTCCAGGATTCATGATCTAAATTCTGTAACAACTCGGTGTAATCTATTGAACTTTTAAAGTTATTGATCAATTCATTATTTGTAGAAGAACGACTAACAGCATTCTTTGGTAGAATTAATAAAGCTATAGGATAATGATCTGTTATTGACGATTCAATAACTATCGGTACGGCATCATCAACATATCTATTATCAAGTTTAACAAAAAAATGATCAATGCAAGAAGAAGAGGAGGCAGTAACTCGTGTAGGCTTACATAGAAAAGTAAGATAACCTAATTCACTCAACAAATTTAAATATTCGTTACCAACGTAATCACAATTCAGAATGTCAACATTAATATCGCCTGCAAAAATCTCCACTTGTTGGGAACTATAATTTTGAAGTGTAGTTCTCAAATCACGCAAAAACCCAACACTATCACTAGACGGTGGTCGATAAACAGCAGTGAGGCCGTAAGTTACATTATTATGTGAAAACATTAATCGAAGAAAACTTAATCCACGATCAGCATGAATCACCTGGGAGTTACGCTGCAAACTGTTTTTGATATAAATAACAATTCCATCATTGTGATTAAAAGAGCCGTAGCTGTAATAGATGTTATAATTTTTTATTTTGTATCTATCTATTTCATTGTGGTGTATCTTCAATGTTTCACTGAGTAAAATGACGTCAAAACGAGTGTGGAGGGATTCAAGTAATACAACAAATTCATCAAAATTCTTATTAAGGCTTCGGATATTCAAGTGTAAAAGCGAAATAGGATTAATATACTTACCCCGAACATTTCCGAAATCATCAGTATTACATATGAAAGTTTCCTTATCACTAAAAAAGGTATCAAGATCTATATTATTATTCACTTTGATTATTACCTAATCAGCAAGAAAAATATGTATATCTTGTTAAAACAAACAAGACTTCAATTAAACTTAAAATGAAAATTAAATTTAAAAATTTGGCGATAAGGACGTTGCTGACGACAAATTCACAGCACAGCAGGCGTCGCATATTTTATGTTACGGTATAATCGGTAACAGCCAGTGCAAGGAGGTCACTATCACTTACAACTTTATTAACGATATTATTTGCACATTTGACATTGACGATACCGTTGGTTGACCACACATTTCTAAATCCGTATTTATTTATCGCTGCCTTCATAATTCGATTCCTGGTAAAAGTAAGATCTTCCTTAATTACAAAATTTGTGCTTTTAAGCTTATATTTATTACGAAAGATTTCATTTCGGAGGTTACGTCTTACAAATTTTGCGATAATAGGCCTTGATTTACCATCTGCAGGTTTAGTAATGCGATGACTGATATCGATATCTAGAATAGTCATATCAATATCTAGTTTTTTCTTACAGAAATCGACAATTACTTCATCCGTGTTTTCGGTTGCTTCTTCTTTTAACCCAAAAAATCGTAAATTGTTACGCTTCGAGTACTGCTCTAACGAGTCGATTTTTTATTTGCGCTTTCAAGTTGGTCTCCCAAGCTACCTATTCTAGCAGTATAAGCAGAGACAAGAGTTTCAACTTTTGCTGAAACTTTATCTGATAGTTTTTCAGCAATCTGCGCAAGAAGGGAATCAGATTGTAACACCTTTTCCACTACTTTTAACATCAAATCGTCATCAGGCGAATTGCCAGATTTGTATCTTAAACTTCTATCTTCGCCAACCATTTTAAGTGCAGACACAGCAGAAAAGATATAAAAAACGGATTTTTGAACACACACGCCCACCGAACTGCGAAAACATGTCTGCTCACATATAAGGCTCATAGACGAAAGTGCCGTGTAAGTATATCTTACAGATTTATATTTTTAAAATTGTTCTTGAGAGAAATTTTTAGCTCCAAGAACTCGTAGTTGGAGACGAAGTAATATTTTCAGGCAGGTATTTTTTGGATAGCTCACACATTCTAAAATAGAATGTGTTATGCAGATACTCGTATTATTCGTATACATTTTGAAGATATTACTAGGTGGTAATATAGTAATGAAGTATGTATTTTGTTCTGCATGCTATTGTAAGGTTGTAGTTTATGTGTAATTAACTGTTGTAAGATTTTTAAAATGAAAATGTAAAAGTTCTTTGTTTTATTGGACACCCATCTGTAAATATAGTAATTAAAAATGTACAAAAAAAAAGCAGGCGCTGCAGTGTGCTAATGGTCTTCGCCCAGAAGTTACTCGCAAACAACTTTCTTCAAAATACAAACTACAAATAATTTCTTTCTTGTGGTTTTCGCTGTTTATCTGTATTTAATTAAAAATAGAAAATAGAAATTGTTAGCACGTACATGGTTTGAAGGATCAGTACCATAATTTAAATTTAGCTTTCAAACCAATTTCTTCGTAAAACTTGATGTGAGGGAAGTTCATGACAAGATCTTCTCCAATCTGTATATTTTTGCAGGTTGCAATACAACACCTTTTATACGTACAATATGCAGAACCGCTTTCCATTTTAAACAACATCAAAACCAAATCGTAAAGAATAAAAACGAACAATGTAATCAACAAATTAAACTGTGAACGTAAATAGGAAAATGCACAAAAAAACTAGCAGGAAACTGATAAATATTTGCATCGCAATCAATTGGTACCTGATGTTACATTGCAAATTTGAAATTCCCGCTCGTGGGTATACAGCGCTCTGCGGAGAATCGCAAAAGTTCACATATGCCCAGGCCGTATAAAGTGATGTTTGTCACGCAATTTAGCAGTCCGTGTCAGGGATATTGTGCGAGCTCCGCGCTTAACAGGGATCGCAGTCACCCGTCTAAACTTTGCTCGCGACAGTGGAGGTTTGTGCTTTTTACTGACGAGTGGCAGTTTTGTGTAACTCGTTGCGATGGTCGTATACAAGTGTACAGGCGTGCTGTAGAGCGATACACTGCGGCGTGTATGCAGAAAGTGGACCGATTCGGAGCTGGATCGGTCATGGTACGGGATGGCAGGCATTAGTATAGATGGTCGCACCACTTAATTGTCGTTCCCCAACGTCTCAACGCACAAATTTATGTTGAAACGATTCTTCAAGAGCATATTGTGCCATTTGCCAACAATTTCGACATGGCTTCATCCTACAACATGATAATGGAAGAGTACATACCGCAAATTTAACAAGAAACTTCGGTAAAAGTTCGGTATACGGTTCGGTCAATGCGCATGATCAAAAATCTAACTGTCATGCATGAATGTGATGAACGGTTCCCAAAACAATCTTGGGGGCATTAAATTTAAAGAAAACAATCAGCCCGAGACCAATAAGATGGTTGACTGACGAGCATGCGCAATAGACCACGTTACGGTTTTAAACGGGTTTTACGACACCCCACGGCCGGTGCGGACGATATATGACAAAATCGATACAAAGATTCATCTAGGCCGCTGCCCATGCCGCAACAAGATAATGCCGGCTAAAGCATCAGTGGAGCAAGGGGGAGTTCTTCACGAGTTCACCTAAGGGCAACGGCCAGAGGGGCGATAAATATCAATAAAATTAAATTGGACGCTACCCGGTTTGTTGGACATGCGAAAATATAAGGGTAGAGCCAGAGAAAACCGGAAAATCAAATGAGCCTACCTTCTAGCTTAACACCTTGGCGAAGATTCAAACTCAACGGGAAAAGTATATTCGAGCAGGCCGACGACTCCCAAACTGAAGCGACGATTGTACCGACTTACCTTTGATGTCTCTAAACTGCTTTCCAGGCTCCACCTCACATTACTCCTCACAAAGTATATATCATAACCCTGAAAATTAGCATCCAATCGGTGCAAAGAAAACACAAGACAATATAGACAAGCCGATACATTGGTCTGCGTACACATAAACATCTGAATAATCAAAGCGTGAAAAGGGGTTTTCACAACAAACATTAAAAACGTAAAAAGGTTTCCCCAACAAACATTAATATTTGAAACGTAAACAAAGGTTTTCACAACTAACCGTCACGAATAAACTGTGAACCAAGCTACACTGAGCAATAATATTACGTTAACAACAAATCTTAACTGAAATACGTAATTAGCATCCCGATTAGTGATTGAATTAGTGCGTCTTAACTTAACCAAAGCAACTGCATGAGCGAGAATTTTAATCGGTACGTTACTGTTACATTACCAGGAAATTGGTATCAAAAATCATTTAATTAAATCTACGTAAGCACTCTAACGTCGCCTGATATATTGCGCTACAATGTAATTGCTAATTAAGTTGGCAACTTTTAAATGGTGCCGATAAAGGGATTTATACATAAAATACACATTGTATAATCTGACCTGTTTTAGCTTCGCCTGGTTCTGAATTTCGGTACTGCAATGAACTCGCCTCACAGCGTAGGGAAGGTCGCAAGGCTAACGGCTGCAGGAGGTGGAGACGCCACCAAGGATTCCCTCGCGGGACAAAATATGTGGCCCCAACAGGGGAATCGCATGAAGACAACGACCATGGCACGCTATTTAATTTCGCAATAACGGTGGCAAAACGCCGACAAGGCACACGATACTCGAGAGCTACGGTCACACACGGTAGCACCAACTAACACATATAACGGTCATCCCCGATGACCCGTAAGGAAGTCTTGGAAAAACAGAAAGTGGAACCAAACGGTATTAATCCTCGCAAACAAACCAAAGTCACAAAATTAGTTGTATCAGCAAGACACCGGACAAAACCAGCGTAGTTTCTCGCACACAACAAAATGCGCCCGCGCCCCGAAGGTGCGCGGGACGCTGACAACGTAACGCTATACAACTGTCCTCTGTCGCGGCCCAAACTGAATTCCCTCAAGGGGCGCTGAACTGACTGCAGGGAAAAACGCGCGCCAAAAGACGCGTCATCAAGCCAACCCAAATGGCCAATCGCAAGGCGGAATCGTTCGCCGGATAAAACAAAATAATGTTGGAACAACAAGGAAGACTAAAGACCCTCTCAGTTGCTCCCACAGGCGGAATTTTTAACACGCCTGAAACTAGCGTTGCGGAACTAAACCCGGACAGCCACGTGCAAGGATCGGCGTTCAAAGGATGGCCCAAAATGTTGTCAGATAGGGGTAACGACGCCAAAGGGTGTCCAGAAAACTATTGTTATACCATGCGATGAACTACTGTCTGAGCTAAATTCGAATTACAGTCAGGCTGCTCTGAAGGCTTAACTTGTTAGTTGAATTGCTAAAGACTGCAAAAGGGCCTGACAACCAGACCATGTACTGAACTTGACCCCAAACTTCCTCCAGAAAAAAGAAATCCAAGTGATGGGGTGGCCAGCCATGGGTCCAGACTTAAATCTCATCGAACACGTTTGGGATTTACTCGACAGGCGTATTAGAAAGCATCCTCCTGCGCCTCAGTCTCTTCAGGGGTTGTGTGACGTCCTTGTGGGAAGAATGGCGAAATTTACCACAAGACGTCCTATTCGCATTCGCAACATGCCTCGACGATGCCAGGTTGTCATTGATGCTAATTAAAGGCATACCCGCTACTAAAACTCGGTATTCGGGCGCTAACAGAATTTCCATTATATTGTAAGTGAGGAAACACGTTTCGATATTGGTAGTCTTCTCAATAGTTTGGTGTTGCTCAAGAAAACCTCTAAATTACAGCATATTTGTTGTTAGTATCTTGTTAGTAATGTTGAAAGAACAATATACCTACTAAAGTTAGTACTTGCGTCTGTCTTTAATTTGGAAATTTCTGCACGGCTAAAAAAGTGTTCCCCTAATTTTGTTGAGCAATGGGCAGTGTATAAATAAATACACTTGTGTTCTACACATTTATTTTAAAACCGTTTATAACCTAAAAAGATCTTTAGTAAAGACAACAACCAGAACCACATTTAGGTGTTTTATTTCACCACCTGATGGCGGCAAAAACCAGACGCGTTTAAGGTCACTAGATTAATAGGTACCGCCATTCCATTACTCGTGTGAGAATGTAAGAAAATTGTGAGATAAAGATAACAAATACAAATTCCCCAAGTGCAATAGGGAAGACACTAGTTTTTTGGGGATTTTCTTTTTGGTGTAATGCCACTGCTGTAAAATCAGAAATGTGTAGTTGGAGAAAATTGTGCAACAAGGATAGATATAAAAAAATCACTGATGGCACGGCGGTATCTTCACTTTAGTGTGTTGATCTAGTGACCTTAGACGCGTTGGCAATTGTCTCAAGAACATTTTACAACAATGAAAGTGAACATATGGAATAGTCGTGATAGCTTGCTATGTAAATTTTAGTTAGCCGTGATAATATGATGATCATTGCAGTATTTTTAAACAGAGGGCGCCGTAATCGGCCTCTCGCTAATCAGTTTCAAATGCATAAGCAATATAAGTTTAATATAAATTTTGTTTTCTTGTCGCTTGTCCGAGGATTCTCTGATTTGCTTTCATCACCCGTGCGGTCGAACCTTCGGTATCGGCCCACCTAATTAAAACAAAACATGGTAAACGCGTGCAGTTTAGGTTAACCCAGATGCACGGTGTAAAAGATAAAGGTGAATCGAGTAGAACTTCTAGGCAGGCTAAATTTTGTCCTCATTCACAAATATTTCGCTAGACCAGGGATGAGCAACCCGCGGCCGCATGCGGCCCGCCACATTTTCTCGTGCGGCTCATCAAAGATTTTACATTTTGACTTGAAAAAATCTGGTGTGATACACGCACACAACTTCCTTTTGCCCAGTGATCTTATAATTAGCCAAAAAAATTGATTTTATTTATTTATTTATTTATTTATAAGCAAGGCCGGACCAACAGTGACTGATTTAACAGCCATCCAATAATAGGTCGGCACTAAATTGTTATAAAAATGTAGAAAGTGGAATACAAAACGCAAATAACAACCAATTATTTTAAGCTAGAATTACTCTAAATATTACTGCAAATGGATATCCAAGGATTAATGAGAATAGGTGTCCAAATAATAACGCGTTAGTAGTTTTGACAATACTGCCAGTGGCATTACAAATACATCGAGATCTTGTAGTTCGAGATTATTGTAAGTCCTAACTAATCGAATAACAGGCGAGTTTAATTGAAAATTTGTACTGCATTGATTGTGCCAAAACAAGGATGAGTGGCGAACTGGATACGATTTATAGTTATTAAGGTACCAAGGGCATTATGAGTAAAATAAGAGCCCAAGATTGTTCTAGTGTACTAACCGAGGGTTTGGTCGGAGGTGTGCACAACAATCGCGGGCTCTTAGCACATAATGCCCGTGGTGCCTTCAAGGTTTTATGTCCTACCAATTTTCTTACCTAATTCATATTCATAATCAATTCATATAATTACTATGATATAGTATTTAAGATTGATCTAGTTAGCTGATCTAAGTTAGATTTGTGACATTAGCTGAGCTGTCATTAATTTTTATTGTGACAGTGGTGCATAATAAAGTTGTACCCATGGAAACAAATACTGTTAATTTTTCATAATAACCCTAGTGTTCTTATGAAGAAAATAATTGCCCTGGAGCGTTATTTTGTATCTAAGATACCTTAAAATAGAGTCATTAATTTCAATTAATGTACTGGTAGGACATAAAATTTTTAAGCATTTGTCAAAAATTTTCAAAAATTACAAATTACAAAACAGAAGCTGCGTGGCGCAGATGGGTTAGCGCCAGGCTTGCATTAAGCAAGTCCTCGGTTCGAATCCCGCTGGGGTCGGAATTTTTCCGTATCCTTGGTGATTAGAATCGGGCACAGTGAGACCATTCACAGTTGGGCACCAAATTAACTGTGCTCTACTCAGAACCATAGACCTAAGAGATAGAGTAACAAGGTCAACACATCACCAAGACACACAACTCGCACAATGGTTGCTGTGCAAGCACCAAAGGCGCGCTCCAACTCTGTATCCTGAATCCGGGGCAAGTTGAGCATTGTGCCGCCAGCGCATAAAGCACCAGCCTTTACACCGCAAGGTAAATGAGGTTACAGATTACACATACAAATCTTACAAAAACGGTACAAATAGAGTGTTATAGTTCAAGAGACAAATTTTAAGCTAAATTCAAAAATGTAATAATATACCGGGTGTTCTATTTAAAAGAAACCCATTTTAGAAGTATTCAACTGGAAAATCACCTACTTCCGGTTATGCGATTTTCTTCAAAAGCTTGCTGTGTCGCATCTACAGAGTACACAAAACTTATATATGAAGTTTCAACGCCATACCTCTTTTCGTTTTTGAGATATTCTGTTCACAGGCACACAGACAGACACACACACAGACCAATAAAAAAATATGTGTTTTGGGTTCAGGGGACTCAAACGTGAAGATCTGTTGAAAACTCAATTTCGAATTTTTGGGGTGAATCCAATACTTCCTTTATTGTAAAAGGAAGTAAAAATGCAATATTTGACTAATTTTAAGATCACGGTAAAAGGAAGTTGTGTGAGTGTATCACACCAGATTTTTTCTGCTCCTGCTGGAGTAGGTCGTTTGCGCTCCATTCCTCGATGTAAGGTTGCCAGATGTCCGGTTCTCGGCCGAACAGTTCGGTTTTTCATGTATCTGTCTGGTTTAGAAAAATAGGAAAACCGGACAGATCCCTTATCATATTCTTATTACTTTGTAATTTTCAACCAATAAGATTAAAATAACTCTGTTAAAAAATTATGTTGCTGTTTTTTGTTCCAACACCTCTGGATAGCGTCTGGCAACCCTGCGTGTCTCCAAATAGATCAAACTATCAAACATCAAAAACAATTGGGTTTATATGGCGATGTGCATTTCCAAGATTCCAAGTGTTTTCAGCGTAGTTCCAAGTTAGCGTGTTCGTTACCATCGCTGTTTTAATGCATTTGTTGATATTAGGCATATCCGAATATTAAACCGTGAGATATTTACCATTTAGCAATCATTAGTAAGGTGATATCGGCACAGTATATATACTTCACAGACCAGTAGCGAAACTCTCTGTCGGCACCTTTGATCTCAGGTATGCGATTTCTGTGACCCTGAATGCAGCGGCCATATTCTTAGCTGTAGTATTAGCGCGAAATTCAAATATTACGTCATAGTACTTAGCTGTAGTATTGGCGCAAAGTTCAAATATTACTTCATAGTACTTAGTGGTAGAATAAAGAAAATAACAATGCAAACACAAAAAAATCAATTGATAAATATTTCTTCTTTTGAAATTATGCGATTTGCTGGATGAGGACCTATTATAATTACAAAAACCCTATTCTTTTTGGGAGATTTATTAAAATTAAAGGGTTTTAATGAAATCTTATAAATTAGATACAGTTTTACAAATCAAACAGACTACTTGTCTTCGAACAAACTCTGTAATAAGAATATAAAGTTTGCACGTTTTTCAATAGTAAGTCAGGTCTGTTGCAGCTCTCTACCCATAACTTAGACCTAAGAGAATTCAAACCATATTTGTTTATTGTATAATTAAATTTCAAAGTTTCAATTACCTTTCTGGATCTTTTGGGAAACTGAAAAAACTTATTTCTGGTGCTTTAAACTTCTGTGCTGATTTGCAATTCTTATATGCACACACGTAGCCCCCGGTTTTAAGCATTTTAACAAATCTAGGTGCTTACTAGGTACGAATTTAAAAAATAACCACACTCAAAGTTTTCAACACGCGAAAGAAAGAACACCTTCAAACCAAAACACGAGACAGCTGATTGAAGAGCGGCCATATTCTAAGCGGTATATTTTGGGACATGCGCATGAAATTCTCAAATCCTGAGTTTCGCTACTGGGGTTTGTTTATACTGTGATATCGGTACAGAAGTTTTAATAAATATTTTCAGAACGTACCTATATGTATTTGGAACGTAACCTAAAATGTGCGAACTGTGCGTTTACTAGCGTGATTCGTTTCTTACAAACTTGCTAATCGAGTGCACTACATGCATCTGGAAGACACTGTACAGTTTTCAAGCCCTCTTAAGTCAAAATATCAATTGTTTATATTTTTGACCGTGTTCGGTATGTATAAGTTTTGGTATAATGTTTGTAAATGTTTATATTTCAGTAAAAAGCATTTGCAATATAAATATTACGTTCTTTCAGAACCTCAGCAAAACTCCAAGTGTACTACCGGGCACGATAACAACGAGGAGGTGTCTTGATACTTCCACATATTGGCTTCAGGTAAGCATATAATTAATTGTCACTTGAATATAAAAAAAAGATCGTTAACAGTCATAAAACGCTTCACTGACTCAAAAGTATATCAGCAATGCGCACTAAGTTTTATGTTAATCTTGGACTTTCTAATGTTGTTTAGAAACTATTTAACTGAGTCTTGAATGGTTAATTATTTATAATATTGCCGTACATATTCAATCACATAATAGCATAGGACTATTTATCTTATAGTTTCTATGGAGATAATTGATTTCAGTTGACTATTCACCCTGTCACGATTTTTATATTTTTTGACCAATAAAAAAATGGTAGCGGATATATCTTCCAATTTTAAAGCACTCACCATAGCTAGAGTAATAACATTAATAAATGTTTCCTTCATTTTTAATATATTTTTTAATTTTTTGAAAGTTTGAGGGTTGATAATTGTGGTGGAGCTTGGTATAAAAATCTATCATATCAATTTCAACATTCTGATTGTTTTCCACGGCACACTTGAAAATTTTATGGTACTGTACGACTGTCTACATGCAATATTAAAAAATTATTTTAAACATTTCTAAGTGTCCGAAAAAGAAATGAAGCATACTACTGCATGCAGAATATCATCCTGAATCCAAATATGTAAAAATATACAGGGTGTTCCATTTAAAATAAAAAAGTTGAACATCGTTGCTCAAAACAGTTGAAAGATATTTACGAACGGGCGATGTCAAAAGGTAGCTCTCGTCTTGCCATTTAAGAATACATATAGTTTGTTGGGTCTAAAATTTAAAACAACGAAGTTATGGGTTGCGGCGTTTTTTAGGAAACAGCCAGTATATGATAGCAAACCACAGTAAATATTTTAATTTTGATACTTGCCTCTGAACAAAGTTATTTTCACTTATTATGCTTGCAGTGAGGCTTTTAATGTAAAGGACCAAAATTAAAGAGGAGAAATTGCTGAAAAAAATTGGTATTGTTACAATGTTTTAGCACAATCCAGTCCAAAGATATTTAAGTTACTGCTAATGTCGCTTAAAGTCAAAATTTTGCACACATTGCTCAACGAAAATGGCCGCTGCACATATGCGGGTTAGGATAAAATAAAACCTGTTTTGAACTGCCAATGTACAGAGTGGCTAGGAAATCCCCGGCCACTTTTCCAACTATTAACAGCAGCTGTCGTTGTTTTTTACAATGTTTAGGTATCTAAATTAAAATTAGCGACGCTGCTTTCCACTGTCAATTTGAAAATTAAATTCTGCTGTCAGGTCGTCTTCTATTCACGATGTAACTTTTGCCAGTGCTTCTTTTGATTATTATACAGGGTGTTGAAAAAAAGGGAATATTTTACCCACTTATAGATTTCATCAATACAAACAAAAAAGTCCTAATAAACATGGGTCTGGAAATGCTTTGTTTCTGAGATACAGAGTGTTAAAGTTTAAAAAAAAACCAGCCGTCTATGGAATAAATAGTTTAAATCTAAGTGTGCCAAAACATGATCATCAATAGCACTAGTAAACCTTCAAAGTTTCACTAAAATTGGTTAAGGGGTTTTTAGATATTGAAGCATTTTAGTTTTTGTCTTAACAGGTTCAGAGACGTGCGAAAATGTGGGCTTTAATTTTTTTCTTGAAAACGAAGCGAGATCTGCAAAAATCTGTTTGTGTACATATATTTAATGCACCAATCTCTGGCGACTTGGTTATGACGCGGGCTGTGACGTGTACGCTTGGCCCTGTGGCCGTGAAAATGAATTTAAACAACGGTAACCTTCCGTGCTTTCACTGTAGTTTTCCGCTTGTGTTTTAATTTGTTGTTTCAGGTATTTTGCACTGTTATTCCTCTGCACCTGTGTTCACCAACTGTACACTTTCCAAGTTTTACCACTCACTCTGCCTTTAAATACCATGTTTATTTCACTCCACTCTATTACTGTCACAGCAGCTCAGCCGCTCACCATACCTTCACCTCTGCTTCCTCTACCTGTACCGCTTTGCTTATATACATTACGTAAATCTATGAGGAAAGTCCCTTTATCACTCGATACGATAGTGAATCAGGTGCCACCTCCTTATACGCTCTAACTTTAAAACATTTTTTATCTACGACCACTACTAAAAGTAGGCTTTTTAACACTCGCTTGTTTCACTAAAAGTGACGTTTTATAGTTTACCGTGTTTAAAGAAATCAGCTGTTTACTTTTAGCACATGTGCTAAAAGTGACGCGAGGTTCAAAACTACAATTTCGAACTGCAAGTGAAGTCGTAAAGCTATTCTAGTTGCTTCTTGCGTTACAGGTAAAGCGTTTTTGAAATAATTAAAGCGTTATGTAATGAATACAGTCATATGTGGAGTATAAATAATTAAATTTCGTACCTGTCCTTGACAGCACGGGCGTGGCCAAAACAATCGCCAGCCGCGTAGGCTACTATTCATTATGATGCAGCGTCGCAGATGCGAACCTTTCTTAAATCGATATTTATGGATTAATAACGGTAAAATTAAGGTCGTAGATAAAATATTGTATGCAACGCGTGCTAAAAGTCGTTTATGCGCGAGACATGTTATGAAACTCAGCCTTCGGCTTCGTTTCATAATTTTCATGTCTCACGCATAAAAGTCGACTTTTAGCACTTGTTGCATAAATAGCTATTATCTACATCTACAGGTTTCATGCAATAAAATTAGTAATTTCTCCAAATTAACACAAAAATTGTTTTGCTTTTTAGCCCACTTAAGAAATTAATACTCTCTGGGGCAGCTCCTACTTTTCTGTTTTTACTATTAATCAGGTTTCAAAGCAAAAATATATAAGTTGTAGTAAATTAATTCCATAAAAATAGTGGAAAATCTCAAGAACCCAAGCGATATCATTAATAGGAACTGTCCCATAATTTTAATTTGTTGACTATGAGTTAAAAATGTCTTATTAACACTAACAAACAGACCAATCTCAGATTCCATTTATTCTGTAAGCTCATCATTCTTCAACCATTTGTCTACTAAAATTCAACATTTAGCATGTATAGGGTGATCAGATAAATTTCAGATCGAGTTGACTGATGTTACATTATGTTTATATAGGGCCACAGCGAACTATAATAGACCTCAAATGTATTTGATCACTCGACATATGTTGTGAATTCTGATCTGCTTTTAATCCTAATGTAAATACATTATAAAAATTTATTACAATTTTCAATCAATCTGTGACGTTTTAACTGGAAAAAGGCCCTAAATTTTGAAATGTAATTAATACTCTGTAGAACAGTCCCTCTTTCAAATATTTAACAGTCCGAACGAGGCATACCTTCAATTTTGTTAACGTTAACAGATTAATTTAACTAGTGTATCAACACTTTCAAGGTATCACTAACACTTATAAATACTATTAACAATAAAAAATAAATGTTACAGCAATTGCTAAATTTCTATATAGAAATTTAGTTTTCGTTAGAATGAATTTGTTTTTAATCTTTCTAGTGCATAAGATTTATTTTAGGATCTGCTGATGAGTTAGCTGAATAAAAAGATACTATAAAATAAATGTAATGATATTAGCAACTTTGATAATACCCTGATTAAACTTCGTACGCTAGAAAAGGACCACATTTTAAAAAAAAATTATTGGTAATTAAGCCATGGCAATTATACCTTATAACTATTGATACACGAGTTACAATTCGTCTGTTACGAATATAACGGTAATATTTTAATGATGATGGATAAAATGTTACTTTATGTACGACTGATCAATAATAGGCGTTTTTTGACCCCATTTTTATGGGCAAAGCAGCCATTTTTCGCCCTCGGGCGATAAAATTCTTTTTTGCCCGATGACGTTTTAGTTATTATTTATAAACACGTATTCATCAAACCATAGTTAGAAAGGTTCAGCTAAAATAACCGTAAGAATTGCCCAAATTGCATTGGATATTATATAATCTGGATCAACCTGTTTAAATTAAATTTCGATGGTACATAAATTTTTGTATGCACCTCAGGCGTAACTATTTTCTTTGGCCCTTATCATGTTATAGCCCTCGGTGCTCCGCACCTCGCACTATAGCTTTCACGCTGCGACCCAGAAATGCCTGCTTTATGTCTTTAATACATAAATAATTACTATTCGCTAGTGAATAAAACAGTCCATAAACTGTAGCAACTAACAAAATACTTACGTGTACCTTAGTAATTAGCATGTAACTAGATAATACGATAACTTATTTAGATATATACTAAGCGAGCTGGTTACACCGTTTGGCATTTCTCGCATTAGTGGAAAACATTTTATATGCCACATGTGAATAAAGGAATTTTATTCATTCGAGGAAAGTTTTCCCCTCATGGATAAAATGTCTCTTTATTCACTTGTGCCTAGTGATGTAAATTACCCGGGTATTTATTTTTAGGGGTAAATACCCGGGGTATTTACCCGGGTAAATACCCAAAATGGGTATTTAAATGGGTATTTATGGCCTCATTTACCAAATATTATAAAGCTGATTTAACCAGTATAATTGATTGGTAAGTCAAGGTGCTGTATTCGAATTTTATAAAAATGTAGAATAAAATAGCTGCACTGAGAACATTTAATACCCAAAATATTAATGGGGGCATAACTATACAGGTTGCCTAAAATTGTAGGGAACATGGCAATACCATGAGTTGGAAAGAATTTTGAATACTATTTTCCATAAGAGTAGTAGTAGTAGTATCGTGGGGAGATTCATGTCTAGCAAGTAGGCCTTGATAGGCCCTTTTTGCCAACCCCGTGGACAAGGTCTAGGCATGCAGAGTACCAGGTACCTTAGTCCTATTTAGAATTTTGCCAAGACCAAGGAGTTTCAACCTTAGCATGGGATCTTCTACATGCTACACATCGTAGTAAGTGAAATAGAAAATGCAATAATTATTTTGGTAGCTATGCAACAAGTAGCTATTGTACCTACTTATTGCCTAGCTTCCAAAGTAATTATTGCATTTTCTATTTCACTTACTCTTATGGAAAATAGTATTCGAACCTTTTCCAACTCATGGAACTGCCATGTTTCGTACAATTTTAAGTAACTTATATATAACACCAATGAAATAGCATGCATAAAAAACAGAATTCAATGGTTGAATAAGAAAGAGATGAACATAGAAATAAATATTTGAGTAGACTTGATATGTCTACTAAATATGTCTACTAAAATAACTTTTTTGTACGGTTATTTCTTTCTTACTAAGTATTATGTGCTTTTGTTTATGCTATCTCATTGCTGTTTTTTTTTCTAAATTCTGACCGGGGCAATTTATTGCACCTCTGTTTATTTCCATAAACTTCGGCAACCAATGTTTTTTTCTCGATAAACGATTAATTTACCTGGGTGAATGCTTATTCAATGTTACATTTAAATTGTTATTTTACATAAAATATTTCAGTGTATTTATATGTAATTTATTTATTAAGATAACATTATTTTGTAAGTAAATGTTGGCTTAGGCTATTAAATATTACAAATTTGATAAATACCCACTTTTTAGGTATTTACCCGAGGCAGGGGTAAATACCCAGGTAAATACCCATTTATAAATACCCTACCCACTGGGTATTTACCCGACCCACATCACTACTTGTGCCGCAGATAACTATATTACAACTCATATTTTACTTATATATTATGTTAGATGTCAAAATAATTTGCTCAATTGCAGAATTGGCCAAATTAAACTCGGCATCTGAGCCTAGTGCATACACCTGGTTCTAAATCGATTTGAATTATTAACTCAATTTAAAAACAGACTTTTAATTAGTTAAAATCCATACTGCTCTAAGTGGGAATTTTATTATTCTCAGTAGAAAGGCGATTGCCTATTTTCCACTTAATGTAATGTAACCAATTTGCGTTAAAAAAAATTTTTAAATAAAAGTTATGTGGTTATAACTGAATTTTGTTAAAATGCTATCAAAAGTACAGTGGCGTGCAGATTTCAGGGAATACAAAAAATAATAATATTTTTTTTAATGGGATACCCTGTATATTATTAAGTTTTTGGAATGATTTTAAAAATATACCATATATTACCCCTACCTTACTATATCGTTTTTGAGTTATTAAACGTCGAATATTTTAGTTAAACTAGTTATTGCAAATAGGGAAAAGTTAACATTATTAAAGTAAGTTATGAAAATGACAACTATTTTGTTTCATAAGTGACATTTCTTTAATGAAATAATCAAAATGAGTTATCATTTATTTATATTTAAATTTCCTAAATAAAACTTTGTTATATTTAATAATGTTAACTAGTTTAACTAAGATATTCGACGTTTAATAACTCAAAAACGGTATAAGGTAAGGGTAACATATGGTATATTTTTGAAATCAGGAAAAAAAGATCATTCCAAAAGTTTTATAATATACAGGGAAACCATTAAAAAAAATATTATATCTTTTTGTATTTCCTGAAATCTACACGCCACTGTACAGGGTGTCCCATTTTCGATGATATTACGGGGTATCTCACTTACGAGTAAAGATAGAGAGTTGCGGTTTTCGCAATACTGTGCTACTTTTTTGTGAAAACAAAGATGGTCTAAACAAAATTTTCATAGCCCGCTTCGTTTTTGAGATACAGGGCGAAATTGAAAATATTGCATTTTGGGACCCTCTCGTATCTCCTTTATTCTTTAACATATCGCAAAGCTAAAAACTGACACTTATACAGTTTTTTACGTAGAATCCAGTGGCGTAGTCAGATTTTTGCTGTGAGCCGTCAATTTTTAGTTATAAATTAAATTTATGTTTTTTTAACGAAACACTCTGTATATATTTTTGTAAAGCTTATAAAATTTCCAATCAAATGAAAGAAAAATATATAGGGTGTCCCGTTTAAAAAAACATATGTTTGATTTATAGTTAAAAATTGACAGCTCGCAGCAAAAATCTGACTACGCCACTGGATTCTACGTAAAAAACTGTATGAGAGCCAGTTTTTAGCTTTAATATATGTTAAATGATAACGGAGATACGAGGGGGGTCCCAAAATGCAATATTTTCAATTTCGCCCTGTATCTCAGAAACGAAGTGGTCTATGAAAATTTTGTTTATACCATCTTTATTTTCACAAAAAAGTAGCACAGTATTGCGAAAACCGCAACTCTCTATCTTTGCTCGTAAGTGAGATACCCCGTAATATCATCGAAAATGGGACACCCTGTACTTTTGATAGCATTTTAACAAAATTTGTTATAACCACATAACTTTTATTTAAAACTTTTTTTTTCTATAGGCAATAATAACGATGATAAGGAGTGGGCAATTTATAATGAATAACCCTATACATTCTACATACCTATTGCCCCTATAATACTAAATTAAGTATAATATGCAGATGCAGATAGATTAGTTTACAGAGTTTATCAAAACATATTTAACTAAAAATGGTTGTAGCTTATACTATGTGAAAATAAACAGTCTTCTTCTTATTAAGAAGAGATGCTTATATCAATTAATAAACCGGTTTTTAAACCGGTTAACCGTCAAACTGGTTTTTTTACCAGTACTAGTTTTTAGTGTGAAAGGTTGTCAGAGTATAGAATTGCTCATTATATCACCTGAATACATTATAGCAAAAAAATCTGAAATGTCCACTGCGGTGTTTAGATATAGGGATTACAGTCCTATTCTGATATTTTTCTTGTGTTATGGAAGTACAGACAGATCAATAAAAAAACCAATCAGGGCAGGCTGTGATATGTGTTATACGTTTGGCAGTACTGAAGTGTCAGTCTATGTCAAATTCGATATTTGCACAGGTTAAGTTTTACGTCAGTCTGTGTCAAACAACAAACAAAACCTAACCTACTAATCTCGAATTTGACATAGACTGACAATACACTTCAGTACTGCCAAACGTATAATACATATCACAGCCTGCCCTGATTGGTTTTTTTATTGATCTGTCTGTATTATCTTATAAAAAAAGCAAGACACTGCAAGTGTGAATTTTTCCCCATAGTAAGCCGATTTGCATCTTTGATCTTGTTCCAGATGTGTTTGCATCTCCTGACATTATAAATGCATTATTGCCACGAATTTTGTACATAATTTTTTTACACATGGTCCTGTTGATATAAGAGTTATTCAGAACATCACAATTATTAAAATAGAACACTAGTAATGAAGCATGTTGTCTAAAATACTGCTGGAGCTTGTGGCTTTAATCGGACACAATTCGTTAAAAACTCCTAACCACACAAATATTTAACAACCGCTAGATACATATTTTGACAGCAAATAAAAAATAACATCTGACTCGTTAGAGCCAGAGCCAGTAGATATAGAGAGTATCGCCACGTCCGCCATGTTTGTTCCTTTGTCATGTGCGTCACTTTGAGGTTTGTAACACAATTCCGTCAACGTGACATTTATTGGAAATCCGAAATTTTACTTAAAATTGGCAAGACTTTAAGTCTATGTCAAATTCGAGGTTAGTAGGTTAGGTTTTGTTTGTTATTTGACACAAACTGATGGAAAACATAACCTGATATCCTCGAATTTGACATAGACTTACAGTCTTGCCAATTTCAAGTAAAAATTTAGACAAAGCTCAATCAGTCATTGCTGATGGGAACAAAAATGGCGGCCATGGCGGCATTTTCACGGATCAAAGAATGGCGCTACTCTCTATATCTACTGGCTCTGGTTAGAGCTGCTTTAAACTGCTATAATGATTTTATAAATATTAGATTGGTCGTTATAGTGATTCAGTTTTTAATGCAACAATATTTATGCACAACAGGGCCATAACATATTGTTTATATATTAGTTATGTAACCAAAAATACAATTGACACCAGACAGGCTGTATAGTAGGCAAAACTCCCAGCTGGCTGTAAAGTAGAAAAGACACCTAGTGGGCTGTAGTAGCCCGGTAGACGGCCGTTCATGATAGCTAACGTTGAAATATATGATTTACAACCTTTGTTAAGTGTTTCATAAATTTTGTCGCTTCGCTTGTAGTTGTGCGTTGTACTATGCGCATTTCAGCACTTCTTGGAGCGCGACTACCCTCACCACTTACCCTCCGACAGTCGACCAGACTGGACGCGAGCAGTCCACTCCGAGAAACGCTAATTCTTTCTTTAAATGTTCAAATGTTTGTGTTAATTTATTGCTAATAAATTACCTACTTTGCTTTCAAAGAGTGTATAATTTAGTGAAGAATAACTCCATACAGTCCACTACAGTTCAATCGAGCTCGCAACCAGGAATTTTCCAAACATAACAGAAAACTGGGAGGCTCACCCACATTGTTCCTTCGAGCCGCATGGATCATCGGCCCGGATTTGCAGCCTAAACAAGGCAAGTACAACACGCAGTTTCAATCGTGTTAAATTCGTCCCTAACGAGAGGAAGGAAGAGAGCATACGGTGCTATCAACGTGGGAGCGAGAAAGCCAACGCCGAGTCACAACTTGCAGGTGTGCATGCCAGCAGCCGGCGCGACGGCAGTTCAAGCCACAACAACGGAAAAGGCGGCACATACAACAATATCAATGTAAGCCTAATTCCCCTTTTTTGTGATTTCCTATGCATGAATTTGGTTTTCTATCAGCTGTGTCTACATGTGCATAATTTCAGTTGCGTATTATTGCGTAAACAAATGGTTTATGAGTCATATAAACATTTTAATTGCGTAAAATGCCAAGTTGTTTCGTTTGTTCGCGAGTACAATATCCCCTGCATGTTTCATATTGCAGTCGAATTATTCACAAGTTAATCTCGCGTTGTACCAGTGCCGTTCTTTGCGTCGTAGCGCCAAGTTAATTTCGCGTCGTGGCAGCGCTGTCTTGCGTTGTAAACAAAATTCCGTGCCAGGGGCGTACGAAAGTTGGTTCGATCTGTTAAATTGTTTTAATTTCAACAATTATGGATCCGCTTGTAAGAGCACGTGGCTCTATCAAAGGCAAGCTTACGCGTTTCGCAAATTACTTACAATCTTTGCAAACAATTCATGATGAAGATCAATTCTTATCTAGCGCTCAGATTATTCAATTGCAAAAAAGATTGAATGATACAGCCACCTTGTTATCAGAATATTATGCGGTTCATGAACAAATTTTAGAAAACAGTAAGGATGCAGAATCTGAAATGCAGCAACAAGTTGAATTTGAAGATTCTTATTATTTTGCAATTTCACAAGCTGAATATTTGATTAATGAATACAACAGTCTGATGTTGCACCAGATCGTTCTGGATCTCCTAACGGTAGCGTGAGATCAGGGCATTCAAGCTGCAGCTCGCATTGCAATACTCGAGCTGTACGCCTTCCTACCATCTCGATTCCCAAATATTCAGGAAACGTGTCAGAGTGGTTGGAATTTCGTGAGATTTTTATTAGCTTAATTCATGAGAATCAAACGCTAACTAATATTCAAAAGCTGCATTACTTAAAGGCTAGTTTACAGGGTGATGCAAGCCAAATTATAAAAAGTTTAGAGTTTACTGCGAGTAATTATATTCTAGCTTGGGATGCATTGTGTAATCGTTACAATGATCCAAAAATTCTGATACATAACCACCTCAATGCTATTTTCGACCTTGAATCGTGCAGTAAGGAATCTGCAACTAAATTACGTACGATTAGCGATATGTTATTCAAACATTTTACAGCAATCAAATCATTAGCTACCGAAAGCGAGCTTCTTGATGTTGTTATCATTTATGTCGTGTCTAAAAAACTGGACCCCACGACATTCCGTGAATGGGAGGTCCTTAGAAACCGGTCAAGTTCTGACCTGCCTAATCTTGACGAGTTCAAGGAATTTTTACAAAACACAGCAAATCTTCTAGAAACTCTGGAAGTAAAAAATATTAAGCTTGTACCCGAAAAGTCTTCCAAGGTACATTCGAAATCATTTGTGTCAGGTACCCCTTCGTGTCCATTTTGTAAAGGATCTCATCCGTTGTACAGATGCGATAAGTTTGTCAAGCTGTCTTCTCTTGACAGAAATTCAAAGGCAAAAGAGCTCCGTGTATGCTTTAATTGCCTAACTCAGGGTCACCTTTCGAGCCGCTGTAGCTCCAAATATACGTGTAGAAAGTGCAAATCAAGGCACAACACCCTTCTTCATGAGGACAAATCTCAAAATGCTTCTTCTAGTCAACCAGGATCTGCGGTGTCAGCAGAAACCCCTGTTGAACTAAATCAATCGATTTCGGCATTCTGTTCGAATGCTTTGCAGGTACTCTTACCTACGGCTACCGCTAAACTCATCGCTGATGATGGTACGCCTCATGTTGTGGGAATCCTGCTGGATTCCGGTTCCCAATCGAACTTCATACGTTCAGATTTGTGTAAAAGGTTGAAGCTTCCAATTCGCGAAGTCAACGTTACTGTTTCTGGCTTAAGTAAAGCTACTTCTCAAATCAAAGCTAGGTGTGATATCAAGCTGCAAGCCCCTCACACCTCATACAGTATTGGCCTATCCTGTCTTATTCTCGATGAGATTACAGGTACAACCCCAAGTTTTCGTGTCCAGCGAAACAGTTTCAAGGTTCCTGATAACATCAAGTTATCAGATCTGTCCTACGACCAACCGGGCACCATCGACATTCTGATTGGTTCGCCCATTTTCTGGCAGCTCCTTTGTATTGGACAAATTGGTCTAGGCCCAAATCTTCCCATCCTCCAAAAAACTCGCTTTGGCTGGATTGTTTCTGGCCCCACAGGCCCCCCTTCTGCGTACCCTGTACATTGCAATCTTAGCACGATCGAGGATGTTTCTGACCCCATTGCTAGGTTTTGGCAACTCGAACATTACCCAGAGGAAAAGGTCCGAACAAATGAAGAGAACGCCTGTGAGGCACATTTCGTGCAAAATACGCAACGAGAAGCGAATGGTCGATTCCTTGTCTCTATCCCTCTCAAGAAACCTCTAGAGGTATTGGGTGATTCATTGCAAATCGCTCAGAAAAGATTCTTATCATTAGAGAAGCGGTTACAAGCGAACCCTGACTTGTCCAATCGCTATTCGAATTTCATGATAGTACAGGCGCCAGGGAATTTTTACATGCAATTCTTGGTACCAGCATTTTGTGTTAATGGGTGGGTGGGGGGCTGTGCTCTGAATATAATTTTAAGTTTTCGGATCGATCGGAGAAATTGTTTTTCCGCAATATCGGAAGAAGTGTTGAAAACGGTTTTTCAGCAATTTCTCGTTTCCTGTTGCTCTGGCACTGGAATTGCATCAATACAAGTTTGTAGTTTATGAAATTCCTCACAACTTTTGGAAATGCCTTTTTCTCGTGCGCTCAACAATTTAAAAGTTGTTACCCCATAAAGCCAAGAAATTAAGGGTTGAAATGGGTTTTACGTAAATATATCGCTTTCAGTTAATCCTACGATAAAAAATACTCTTATATTTTTTGTAGAACAACTAATTTGCATAAAATTTGTGTAAGAGTATTTTTCCATTTGGACAATTATTTACCGTTCTACAGCGCCGCAAATATAGCAAGTCACGTAAACCGTACATTTAGTGTGCACTTTCGAACGGCCCTGTTCCTTCGAGTGTGTCGCACCAACTGTTTTCCACACCACCTTTGAGGTACAGCTTGTGGCGCGTTTTTTTTACGTGGTCTCCCCTATAGGCCTAATCCACGAAGTGTATTTCTACACTTCTCTTGGTCTTTTTGATGGGCCGGGTTCTGCATCGTCAATTCCAATCATTGCAGAATCGTCGATTTTGTCGCCCTTGTTAAGTTGTGTTTCCCTTGAAACAAACTCGGGAAGAGAAAATATGTCATCGTCGTAGCTGGTGTGGTATTCGCCTTCATCTGTAGCAATCATTCTGGAGATTTCTTGCACGTTCTCACAGGATTTCCCGGCGCATATGGAGCAAATGGCGGTGCACTTTAAACCCGCTTTGCGGCAGCCACAAGCCTTTCCACATTTGGTCTTACACCCGCATGAAATTAATTTAATTATTGCAGTAGGCGCGGGAGGCTCAGTGCTAGGCACCGGTGTAAACGTACGGCCACGTTTCTTCCAGCCCCATCTTTCCGCGGGTAGAGTGTCATTTCCAAGCCAGGATTGAACTTGATGGTATGTCCGGAATGCGTGCATCCTGGCCGTGTCTTTTGTAGGTGGCAGGGATGCCAGATTAAACGTTGACTTCACAAGGGATTTCGCGAAGTGTTTGTATCGCAGCAAGTTGATTGACTTGTCTTTATGGATGTCTCCACCGTACAACGCAATAAAAAATTGCTCTCCCGCTAATGCGATGATATCCGCGTCTACATCTTTCTGTACAAAGTGATTCGCTGCAGATTCCAGGGTAGGTGTCTTTTCTAGGGTTTTAAGAAATTTCACTTTGCCCATACCGTAAGCAGCCGATGTTGTGTCACAACCAGAAAATGCATGCAAGAACAACATATGCTTTGATACAGCTTGCAAAGAAAAACGTTTGCACAGTTCCGTCCTGTGCCGTCAAAAGGACCAATATGTCGATGTCCTCGGCGACAATGGTTACAGAATCATAGAAGTGAGACTCTTCGATCGCTGAATGAACAATTAGTTAGTCGGCATCTCCCAGTGCTTCTTCGACTGTAAAATCGCAATCTTCGAATTCTCTTCTAAGTAGTTGGATGAATTTGGGCTTGTTCTTCTCGTTCGCTAGAAATTTCTCCTGAGTAGTTGTTGGAACTGTATTGCTGGTAAAGATGACGTCAGCGTAACGTTGATTTTTTGTTCTGCGAAGTCGTTCCCACGTTTTCGTGCCGGAAATTTCTGGGTCGTCTGAGTAGCCATCGCAAACTATTTTTACCGATGTGCCGAAATGGTCTTTAACGTATTTGACGTACTTATCGCAAATTGCTTTAATAGTTACACCGCGATCCCACACAACTTTGTGCATCAAGAAACCTCCGTCGATCACGAAATATCGCTTTTCTCCAAAATCAACATGGTCCACAGGCGAAAAGGTGTTGTACAAGGAAGATTTTGTGCCCTTCCGCATTCCTTCATCAGAAAACAGTGACAATGGATATGGCGCGAGTTCGTACGCGAGATAATCTTGCATATCTTTATATGAATGCTTAGTGAAGGAAATTCGCTGAAATAGAAGCAAGGGGTTGATGGGGACAGGAATGTCGTCTATCTTGATACTGCTGGACAAGGCCGCTAAAAGGAGTACCTTGTCTTTCCGTCTATATGACAATGATCCGAAAGTATGTTGATCCACTACCATGGACAACATTGCCTTACCGGTTTCCTCTGACAGGTGGCAATTAATGAGACGGGGATCTCCAACAAGACCAGTGCTGATGGCTACTAATTCAGTCCCCTCCAGGAAGGGTTCGTGAGAAGCAATCCAGTTGTCAGTTTTCCCATACCGTAAGCAATAATAAAATTAATTACATGCGGGTGCAAGACCAAATGTGGAAAGGCCTAGGCTGTCGCAAAGCGGGTTTAAAGTGCACCGACATTTGCTTCCCGCCAGAGAATCCTGTGAGAACGCGCAGGAATTCTCCAGAATGCTTACTATAGATGTTGACGAATATCACATCAATTACGACGACGACATATTTTCTCTTTCCGAGTTCTTTTCAAAGAAAACACAACTTGACAATGGCGATAAAATCAACGATTCTGCAATGAGTGGGATCAACGATGCAGAACCCGGTCCATCAAAAAGACCATGGGAAGTGTGAGACTGTTAGAAATACACTTCGTGGAGTAGGCATATCGGGAAAACCACATAAAAAGACGCACTACAAACTGTACCTCAAAGGAACAGGGCCGTTGGAAAGTGCACATTAAATGTACGGTTTACGTGACTTGCGACATTTGTGGCGCTGTAGAACGGTAAATAATTGTCCAAATGGAAAAATACTCATACACAAATTTTATGCAAATTAGTTGTTCTACAAAAAATATAAGAGTATTTTTTATCGTAGGATTAACTGAAAGCGATATATTTACGTAAAACCCATTTCAACCCTTAATTTCTTGGCTTTATGGGGTAACAACTTTTGAATTGTTGAGCGCACGAGAAAAAGGTATTTCCAAAAGTTGTGAGGAATTTCATAAACTACAAACTTGTATTGATTCAATTTCAGCATCAGAGCAACAGGAAACGAGAAATTGCTAAAAAACTGTTTTCAACACTTCTTCCGATATTGCGGAAAAACAATTTCTCCGATCGATCCGAAAACTTAAAGTTAGACTCAGAACACAGCCCCCCACCCACCCATTAACCCAAAATGCTGGTACCAAGAATTGCACGTAAAGCCCTATTAACGATTTTCCTGGTGCCTGTACTATGAATGAATATTCTAAATTAGGTCATATGTCCGTTTCAAACCCTAATTTAAACGAGATATCCTATTATCTACCCCACCACGGAGTCTTAAAAGAGGAAAGCCTGACAACTAAACTCCGAGTTGTATTCAATGGTTCCCAAGCAACCACTTCCGGGCACTCTCTGAACAGTATTCAGATGGTTGGCCCAACCATGCAACAAGACTTATTTTCCATTCTTGTTCGCTTTCGCAAGCATTTGTTCGCTATATCAGCCGACATTGAGAAGATGTATCGTCAGGTTCTGGTGAATCCTAACCACAGGCCCCTTTAGAGAATCCTGTGGCGGTCTTTTCCAACTGAGCCTCTTCTGTCATACGATCTGAATACAGTTACGTATGGCACCGCTTCAGCGTCTTTTCTAGCCATTCGATGTTTGACCCAATTGGGCATCGAATGTGCAGCTTCAAATCCCGAAGTCTCTCGAATTATAAAGGAGGACTTCTACGTCGACGACCTTCTGACAGGTGCCGACACTCCTGAGAAAGCGCGTATTCTCTGTTCAAACTTGAATCAGATTCTTGATTCAGGCTGTTTCAAACTTAGAAAGTGGATTTCTAATTCTCCCGAAGTTCTCGATGGAATCCCAGATTCCGATTTGCATCCGGGTGTTCTTGATTTCAGTGCACATGAGCACACAAGCACCCTTGGTTTGATTTGGTCCTTTAAAATCGATCATCTGATGTTCAGTATTTCAAATTCTACAAGTAGTAAGGCTACCAAGCGTAGCATCTTGTCTGAAATATCGCAGATATTTGACCCGCTGGGTCTGCTAAGTCCATGCACCATGGGTGCCAAGGTTCTTTTGCAACAACTTTGGATGGAAAAGTTGAATTGGGATGAACCCGTTTCCAACGCCATACAAGAAAAATGGTTTACATATCGGCGTGATCTTCTCATGCTCAATGATTTAGCAATTCCTCGTCACGTCCTCTGTCGGCGCGTGGTTGAGATAGAACTCCATGGTTTCTGCGACGCTTCCAACAATGGTTACGGTTCGTCGATATACCTCCGTTCCAAGAATCAGGAAGGGGAAGTACAAGTGCACCTTCTCTGTTCCAAGGCCAAGGTAGCCCCTTTAAAGCCCTTGACAATTCCGAAGCTCGAGCTCTGCGGAGCTGTTCTTCGAAGTAAACTTTCCGTGCAAGTCATAAAGGCACTTGATTTGCTCATATCTAGAATTGTTTTCTGGACAGATTCCACAATAGTGCTAGGATGGTTGAAAACCAGTCCAAATCTTCTTAAAACCTTTGTGTGCAACAGAGTTGCAGATGTTCAGCAACTCACTTCTGATGCCACGTGGAGGCATGTTCCTACCGCTTCGAATCCTGCTGATCTTCTCACTAGGAGAATCCCTCCTTTAGTCTTAAAAGAATTAAGCCTTTGGTGGCATGGTCCCACCTGGCTAAGCGAAGGTGAGGCATCTTGGCCTACTTCCAAACATGTTCTTGCTGATCTTCCCGAATTCAAAAAAGAAGCTCAGAGTTTTTCTGTAACCTCTGTTGAACCATTTCCGTTCAATCAGTATTCAAGTTTGGCTCGATTACAACGAGTTACAGCTTATTGCTTTCGTTTTTATAACAATGCGCGGACCCCCAAAGCTGATCGTCTTTCTGGGCCCCTTTCTACAGATGAACTGCAAGCATCCCTTGCAAGGCTTGCAAGGTTTTCACAACGCGAGTCATTTTCTGACGAATTTAAGCTGTTGTCACAGAACAAGCCTGTGAAACAATCTTCTGCTTTGATATCCTTGAATCCCTTTCTGGATTCCAAGGGACTGCTAAGAGTTGGTGGTAGGCTCCACAACTCTCAGTTTACCTTTTGACAAGAAGTTTCCTCTAGTGATTTCTGGCAAACATCCATTCGCCAAACTCCTAGTCTCACATGAGCACCTTCGGCTTCTCCATGCCGGGCCTCAAATGCTGTTAGATAATCTCAGAGAACGATATTGGATTACCTCTGGCAGAAATATAGTCAAGCAAGTGGTTCATCAATGCTTAAATTGTTTTAGATTTTCTCCTAAGTTAACCGAACCCATAATGGGAGATCTGCCAGCCTCTCGTATTCAATCATCGCCCCCATTTCATACGACTGGTATCGATTATGGTGGACCGTTCATGGTAAAGGATCGCAAAGGACGTAGTTCTAAACTAGTGAAGTCCTACCTTTGTCTATTCGTTTGTTTTGTCACAAAGGCAGTGCACCTTGAATTGGTCGCTGACCTTTCTACTGAAACCTTCTTAATGGCTTTTCGCCGGTTTGTAGCTCGTCGAGGCAAACCGCTCCCTGTCTATTCAGACAATGGCACTAATTTTGTCGGCGCTAATTCCGAATTAATCGAATTAGGCAAGTTTCTTGCGGAACAAGGCCTTTCTATTTCCGAATCAGTCGCGAACGACGGAGTAGCTTGGCATTTTATACCCGCGCACAGTCCTCACTTTGGCGGATTGTGGGAGGCCGGAATTAAGTCCTCCAAACATCACATACGGCGCGTTATAGGTAACGCTAGTCTAAATTACGATGAATTTTGCACTTTGCTAGCACAGGTGGACGCGACCTTAAACTCCCGACCCCTGTCTCCTTTGTCCGCTGATCCAAACGACCTTCAGCCTTTGACTCCTGCTCATTTTCTGATCGGTCGTCCTTTGGTGTCACTGCCTGATCCCAACGTCACTGAGATAGCCGAGTCTCGGCTGTCTAGATTCCAAAGGATACAACAGCTCCACCAAAATGTGTGGAAACGATGGAGTAAAGAGTACATCTCAGAACTCAAACAGCGCACCAAATGGCGCACACACTCTTCGGACCTCCAGCCGGGTTCCATGGTCCTCATCAAGGATGACAACCTTCCCCCTCTGAAGTGGAGGTTAGGCCGGGTCACCGAGCTGCACCCGGGCCTTGACGGCGTTACGCGTGTTGCGTCAGTGAAAACTGTGTCAGGAATCGTAAAGCGATCCTTCGCCAAGCTGTGCCCGCTACCTAGTGTTGTGAACTAGCACGTTAGCGTTTTGCGCAGTGTTTCGTAAAGCCCTTTGGCTTTCCATTGTTCGGGTTTTCTTGTATTACCTTAAGATCTATGTATTATTATGCTTTGTATATGTCGATTTTGGTTACATGTCTTACTCTAGCTGTTACATGTCAAATTTGTACTGTTGTTATTTGAATGGTTACCCTTTCCAAGGCGGGCGGTATGTTAAGTGTTTCATAAATTTTGCCGCTTCGCTTGTAGTTGTGCGTTGTACTATGCGCATTTCAGCACTTCTTGGAGCGCGACTGCCCTCACCACTTACCCTCCGACAGTCGACCAGACTGGACGCGAGCAGTCCACTCCGAGAAACGCTAATTCTTTGTTTAAATGTTCAAATGTTTGTGTGTTAATTTATTGCTAATAAATTACCTACTTTGCTTTCAACGAGTGTATAATTTAGTGAAGAATAACTCCATACAGTCCACTACAGTTCAATCGAGCTCGCAACCAGGAATTTTCCGAACATAACAGAAAACTGGGAGGCTCACCCACAACCTTCATTGTAAGAATGACAATACATTTATTTGCTAATGTTAAAGATACAATGTGATATGTAGTAAAATGAAATACCTTCAACAGAAAGTGGCTCTGAAGGTTTTCTTATTTAAAAATTCAAAACATGTGACACGTCTAGTGATGCAACGAAATAAAAAACCGTTCGTTTTTTTTAAAAACTTGTTTTTGTTAAAACCAAGCGGTTTGTTTTTTTTTAAATGCGTTTTTTTTCAGAATTAAAGCGTAGTGAATAACTAAAAGTAATTTGTTTGGAAAAACAAAAAAACATATTTTTAAATAAAAATAATATATTTCGTAGGTAAAGTGAATGATAGAATTTATAATAACAATAAAAAGCAAATATTTCTAAAGTGGATATACAGGGTGTTTGGGAAGTCGACGGAAAAATTTCTAGGGGGAATCCTTGGCCCAAAATATGATGATTTAACTCAACTTACCTATATACAAAGTTGCTTAGTTTAGCCGTTAGAGGGCTTTAAAGATTATTAATAATAATAATGGTGAGGCACTAACACCCCATGAAGGAGCTTGACCTGCAGGGCGGAAGGTCAGAGCTTCCATATCCTCACTCTCACACCTGGCTGCCGCGTGTCAAATTCATGACACGTGGTGATGTGGTGAGCATCACGCATTAGACAACCGCATTATTACCCATAATTCCTTCGAACTCAGGTCCCCAATTATTTAAAGCGACTAGCTTTTTTAAATGTTAATGTATAATCACGCTTTAAAGAAGATTAGTTTTTTAAATTTTTTCAAATAAGTCGAAAAATCTTCGATGGATTTTATTCATTTTTTGACCATGCGTTTTTACCAGTAAACTTAAGCTTTTTGTGGAATAAACCCTAATTTCGAAAATTATAGGGTGTTTAAAAACTTTGTCACAATTAATTATCCATCCATATTTTTTAACCCCCTGTATAATCACTACCAATGCTTTTGTGTGGATAGCTACTTTGACTTATAAGCTATTTCCTCTCTTAAAAAATTTTAGTTGGGTAAACGGTTTAGCAACAAAAAAATATTTTCTAAATCCCTATAAGCCTGAATCAGTAATTTTAACTTAACACTAGGCTTGTAGAGATTTACAAAATATATTTTTTTTTTGGCTAAATCGTTTACCCAACTGAAATTTTGTAAGAGAGTGAATAGTTTCTAAATTAACGTAACTATCCCAAAAAAAAAATTGGTAGTGATTATACATAAACATTTAAAAAAGCTAGTCGCTTTAAATAATTGGGGACCTGAGTTCGAAGGAATTATGGGTAATAATGCGGTTGTCTAATGCGTGATGCTCACCACATCACCACGTGTCATGAATTTGACACGCGACAGCCAGGTGTGAGAGCGAGGATATGGAAGCTCTGACCTTCCGCCTTGCAGGCCAAGCTCCTTCATGGGGTGTTAGTGCCTCACCATTATTATTATTAATAATCTTTAAAGCCCTCTAGCGGCTAAACTATGCAACTTTGTATATAGGTAAGTTGAGTTAAATCATCATATTTTGGGCCAAGGATTCACCCCTAGAAATTTTTCCGTCAACTTCCCTAACACCCTGTAGAAATTATAATAATGCAGAAATTACTCGCTAACAGACATGGCTGACTCCTCAACTGACTCGGAGTCAGTATCCATGCAATTTACGTCGCCCATGTCACTGTCTGATGACTCTGATGAATCGCTAACGTAACTTGATTCGTCGATCAGGTCGACAGTTTCAGAGCTGGGTCCAGCTTAAAGCAACTTCCAATAGTAGGGGTGGGGTGGGGGTGCTCTCATAGACGCATGCATACGCTTTGCTGTTCTGTGAGTAATACGTAATACGAGTAGGCAGTAGGTATAAAATGTTACTGTTATTTAATAAACATTTGTCTAGTCTGTGCTGTAGTTTTCTTGAATTTTAAAGTGCATGTAAAACCAAAATAAGTTTAAACTTTGTCGTTTGCTTACATGCCGCCAACCATACCTACCAAAACGTGCCGCCAATTACAAAAATGAATAAAAAAACAAAAAAAAACGTTTTTTTCTGTTTTTTTCTAGGTTTTTTATTCGATTAAAAAAAAACGCGTTTTGTTACATCACTAGACACGTCACCTAGAAGTTTTCTAGTTACCAGCTTTAATGTGTAGATATTCCCAAGAGTGTGCTTAAAATGTTGTACATGCTTCAGGCCCAAAGAAAATTTACACCCTTGGACGAATAAAGACTTTCCGCTATACGTCGCGCCTCAAACTTTGTCATCCGGTGTAAACGGTCCTCTATAAATAAATAACAATTCTGTTTAGAATATTAGTTTTAAAATAAGTCCAGGTTTCTCTACAGAAGAGTATATAATAGTTATTTATGTATTATGGGCATAATCAATAAATTCTGCTGAATACTTTAAATGTCGTGGTCATAATCTTCATTATTTTGTTTTGGTTCTTGAAAATGACAAAGTTCTAAGATTTAGTATTTTAGGCATAGGCATCACTGTTATGCCGACACTGTAAAATGTTGCTTTACTATGATTAGCGTGTAGATTGTTGGTGTTGCTATAATTGTTTGTTGTACTGCTTATCAAGGTTAATAGGCCCCACGTGAACTAATGAACAAGCTTATGGTTGTAAAATAAAATAAATATAATTAACTGCAATTTGATAATTCTAATAATGCCTACTTGTTCCAGGTGTTGCAATCTCAAAAGTTCCCATAATTGCATATTACTGAGCGAAAAAATATTACTGCTCAAGCCGACATTCAACTACCTATGATGACCACTAATCAAGGAACAGCAGACAATAATTTCTCTAGTTCAACAGCAACTTCACCAAATATAATAAGAGACTTAGATGACAATGAAGATATTAAGAAATTTTCTATCAAACAAGTTATTGAAAGCAGTAGTGATATCGGTGATTATTCGGAAATTGATATTAAATGTGAGCTTGAAATTAAGGACCAAAATTATATTACTCAAAATTCAACAGCACAGAGTTTGGTTACACCTACGAACCCTGATACAGGCGAAAAACCGTATTCCTGTTCTGTTTGTGAATATAAATGTGCTACGAAAAGTAGTTTAGTTAGACATATGAGGATTCACACAGGCGAAAAACCTTATGCTTGTTCTGTTTGTGAATATAAATTTACCCAAAAAAATAGTTTAGTCAAACATATGAGGAGTCATACCGGAGAAAAACCTTATTCTTGTTCTGTTTGTGAATTTAAATCTGCCACGAAACATTGCTTAGTCATGCATATGAGGACTCATACAGGTGAAAAACCTTATTCTTGCTGTGTCTGTGAATATAAAACCAAGAACAAAAATCATTTAGTCAGACATATAAAAACCCATACAGGCGAAAAACCTTATTCTTGTTGTGTCTGTGAATATAAAACTAACAACAAAGATCATTTAGTCAGACATATAAAAACCCATACAGGCGAAAAACCTTATTCTTGTTCTGTTTGTGGATATAAAACAGCTCAGAAAAGTAATTTAGTCACACATATAAAAAGTCATACAGGTGAAAAACCTTATTCTTGTTCTGTTTGTGAATATAAATCTGTCGAGAAAAAGAGTTTAGTCAAACATATGAGTACTCATACAGGTGAAAAACCTTATTTTTGTTCTGTTTGTGGATATAAAACTGCCCAGAAAAATAATTTAGTCTCGCATATAAAAACCCATATAGGCGAGAAACCTTATTCTTGTTCTGTTTGTGAATTTAAATCTACCGTGAAAAATAGTTTAGACATGCATATGAGAACTCATACAGGCGAAAAACCTTATTCTTGTTTTACTTGTGGATATAAATCTGCTCAAAAAATACATTTAGTCACACATATGAGAACTCATACAGGCGCAAAACCTTATTCCTGTTCTGTTTGCGGACATAAAACTGCCTACAAATATAATTTAGTCACACATATAAAAACTCACACAGGCGAAAAACCTTATTCTTGTTCTGTTTGTGAATATAAATCTGTCGAGAAAAAGAGTTTAGTCATACATATGAGTACCCATACAGGTGAAAAACCTTATTCTTGTTCTGTTTGTGGATATAAAACTGCCCACAAATATTATTTCGTCTCACATGTGAGGACTCACACACGATAAAACTCTTTTGTTGTTTTGTTTGTAAATCTAAAACAAAAATGTACGTATGTTAGACATGCAAAAAACCATAGTCTTGTTCTATTTATTATTATGAATTCGAAAACAAATTCTCGTTGATGAGGCGGTGCAGACAGGAAAGGTGTGACTGGCGCTTCGTAGTGGTTACAAACAAAGTAACGTATCCACGGTTAATTCGTGTTACCACTAAATATTCGACAAATGGTGCAGAGAAGAATGGCTGTGACTGCAGCGCCGCATCCACATAGACAAATTAACCTTTTTTACGATCTACAGAAATTTTTACATTATATAGGCTGCTAGACTAATTTTCCAATCTTAGACGCTTTTGGGTATTTTGGACTAGTACTTTTCTGTGCATCATCAAATAATTTTGAAATGGAAGCTCGTGTGCATGGTATTGCATTGAAGAATTTAATCTTAAACGCATAGCTGCGACAAGTTTTTAACTGATTTTTTATTTATATTATTAATGTAGGAAAACCACAAATAACTAATTACAACAATCGACTACGAAAAATTGGTTTATAGGTTTAATATTTAGATCAGTGAACTACAACTAAAACAAGCAAATGAAGTGTGTTCAACTTTCAAAAACTATTTGATGTTTTCGATTCAAGTAATTTATATTATTAGCCACCTGCTGAAAATTATTTTTTATTTTTATTCAAAGAATGTTTTTTGTAAGTGATAAAATAGTTGCTAATAATAATAACTGTACTACTAAAAACTACACCGATTTATTTGAATTTACTAACTTTTAACATTTTTCGGTATTATTTATAATCAATTCTTTATAAGAAATTTTACCAAGGGATTACTAACAGATATTTTTATATTTTGTGTATACAGGGTGTCCCAGAAATAAGCGCTAAACCAGAAATCCATAAAAGGAGCCAATGAGTTAATACAGTTTCTGGAATAATTATGAAAATCGGTTTGTGGATTGCTGAATTTAAAATTATTCATGTTTTACCTAAAATATGCAATGCTCCACCGCTTTCTAGTTTGCTATTGTTGCCCATTAATTGCTGTTTAAAAGTATTGTTGATAACCATAGCAACATTACAAAAATCTTGTCACTTTTGAACGTATTTCCTTAGCAACTATATCATTTCGAAAGTCGGCTTGTTTAGGCTGAATAAAGGGTTTTTCTAACCAAATTTCAAAATGTTCAGAATAAAAAAATATTTATTTTTTGGGGCAATTCTCACTATCAGGATGCGGCAATTTTTTGCGCACTTATTTCTGGTACGCTCTCTATAGTTATTATTTTTAATATTGCTATATAGCATCTATTATATGTTAGTAGTGTAATGTAATTCGAATTGCTATAATTTAGGTTAGTGTAGGATACATGTACATTAGAATAGTTATATTGTAGATGATGCAACAAATATAAATGTAATCCTACACCCAAAAAGTAATTGAATTTATTAACAATATATTACGTTTGATTTAGTTAAATAAATGAATTAAAAAATAGATGTGTTTAAAATCTTATGACTCTTATCTCATGGGTCGAGTCTCTACATCCCAGCAAGTGTTTGTTACCGTTACGGCGGCCGAAAAAGAAGTAAGCAAAGGCCAACGGCTTCTCAGCCGGAGCTGGTCGTGGGTAAAACAAAAGCCTCAAAAGCTTTAGCTGAAAAATAAAAATATGGGCGCCAAGTAGCTAGTAACACAGCACTTTGCTAACCAAAAGATACACTACAGATGGCGCTACTAACCAAACCTGAAAATATAAAGGTAACGGCAAAGGCACAAATCATCAAGGCTTAACTTTTATTTAATTAATAATTAATTTATACCGACGCTATCACGGGCCTACAAGATCTTGTTTTGGTTCCGTAAGGGCGAATTCACGATAATGCAAGGCAATCTGCATTAGAACGGTCGTGATGCGAGCATTACCAATAATTCTCTTGCAAGGCAGGGCGCAAATAGGTAGTATTATTCAACGGTGGAATAGGTGACGATTGAAAATGAAAGGATACGTTCATGCACTTGACTTCACAACGAAATTACAATACCGTTAAAAATTAGTCCGAGATCGGAGGCAAAGTACAATACCGATAAAATCTAGTCCGAAATCGGAGGCATCCCCGTACGTATAACCTAAATAGCTGAATGCCGATTAAAAAGAGCTACCGCTAAATATGATTTACAATGGCAGAAGCAAATATATTCCACAGGTGACTTTACCGCTTAAGAATACACGTTAAAAGCAATCGTAAGTTTATCGAGCACATTGCAGCACCGTCACGCAATTGTCTCCAGGAGGAGCTGGAGATTCGGGAGTTCGAAACGGAAATAATAATCTGACAGACCTTTGCGATGGGCTTCTCTCCGGCTGCAGTGGCCGTAAGCAGGGGCCGAAGGGCTATGAGAAGGTCAAGAAACAAGCGACCACCGAGGAAGATTTGAATGCTCAGTATTGCTGTAAGAAAAATTAAACTTGAAGAAAGATATGGCAAAAGTTAATTTTAACCAAGATTAGGGCAAATAATTAAATAAATAGCTGTAAATGGTTTTTGAACCGTAACATGTTATTAAATAGTATGAACTAACTCAAATACATTTTCTATCGCATTCAATATTTGGATTCTTTTATAATTATTTTGAAGCTAAAACTTTGAACAATACGCATTTAACTACTGGGATGGTTTCTACCCGGACATTATAGCTAATGGGACTCGAGTAGAAAAATATGGCGTTCCAACTTCAAAAATTGTGCAAAATAAATTCGATTTTCGTCAAGAAAGGGAGGGGAAATGCTTTATGCACGCCCGGTTTTCTACGGGGGACTGTGGGATAAGTAGACCTCACCCCGGAACCACCGAAGTATTACTTCGGGGTGAGTTATTTCCCGTTTGTTGGTGTTGTTTTGTCTGTCTGTAATAATAGGATACCACGTTTCTTTAGACAGATGTCGGAATCGCCAGAGGCACATCATCCTGCATCTGCTGTTGTTTTCCGCGTTCCTCTTCTGTCCCTTCTCTTTCTCGGGCATTTTCTTGTTCTTCTTTCGTTTGGATGATCCTTTTTATGAGGTTATCTATTTTCTCCCAGTTTTGACTATTATTTGTCATTAAGTTTAATAGGTTTTCCGGTGAGAACGCCACGCCTTCTTTCGATGGTCAGTATTGCCCTGTCCCATCTCTCACAGGTGAATATCGCTTGTTCCACATCGTCTACCATTCCGTAGTTCCAGCAGTCTTCTGTTTCCTCTCTACCGATCTTATGCAAATACTTTGCAAAACATCCATGTTCCATTAGACTATGTGTAAGATGATAGTTGAGGTTTCCATGTTTTCTTCCTATTCATTTATTGATGTATCCCAATAGTCCCTTTGTCCATTGTGCCGTTCCCTGGTGTTTGTTCCATCTCGTCTGCCATGTTGTGATGATGTCCTCTTTTAACTCTTTCTTACTTCTGTTATGCTGTTTATTGTGTATCTCTATCCTGTGTCTACCAATTGGTATAGTTCCCGTGATAACTTGGAGGGCTTCAGTCGATGTTGTTCTGTATGCACATCCAGTTTAAATCATAAGGGTCCTCTGGATGCTCTCCATTTTTTTATGCCATTTCTTTTTCATCATTATCTGACCCCAAATCAGTGCCGCATAGAGAATTATTAAATACACAACCGCCGCCAGGATTTTGCTGTACTGGCACCTCCCTTATCGGGCATAATTCTGCCTAGCTGTCTAGTGACTTGTTCAGCTCTTTTAATTATGTTTTCTATGTTTCGTCATTGTTATATTTTTATTAAACGTCACGCCCAGGTATTTCAATATATCTGTTATAACGACGTCTTCGACTTCAATGTTGATGAGATTTACCTTTCTTCTCGTGATGATAGCCACTGCTTCTGTTTTGTGCGGGCCCAAGGTTAGTCGTTTGCTGTTAGCCTATTCGTTTGCTCTATTCAACGCGCAGTTTGCTTTGATTGTTATTTCTTCGGCCGTTCTTCTGATGACCCCCTGGGGCATGGTCATCTTTAGAATCTCATTATAGTATATATTACATAGCAATGGCCCCAGAATAGACCCCTGCGGTGCACCACTTGTTATTTTTAATTTCGTCTCTTCGACGATGATCCATCTATTAGTAAAGTAATCCGCAATTACTGATATCAGCTATCCCGTGGAGCCCTCCATGCAATTAGTTGTTTCATAATTCCCTCCCAGGGAGCACTATTAAAGGCGTTCTCTATGTCTATGGTAATCAGTAAGCATAGGTCCCTACTACGGTAGTTCCCTTTGTTAGTCTCTTCTGCTATCTGCTTTACTAATTTCATGGCTTCTACCGTGCTTTTGCCTTTTCTAAACCCGAATTGTCGTTCGCTTAGGCTGTTCTAAAGTTCTCCGCCCTCAATTGTTTCCTCCAGGTGACTATGTATTAGACGTTCATAGACTTTTGCTATCACGTTTAATATGCAAATGGGTCTGTAACTATTTTTTAGTTGGTTTTATTTCTTCGGTTTTGGTATAAGGGATAAAATTATTGCTTAGTCTTCTTGCTGCCATTAATCTTCCTTCTCTGTAAAGCGTACGGGGCTGTCGTCTTGACTGATTTCGGCTGGATTTACTTGGTCCCATTCTTATTCAATGTCTTCCGGGAAAAGTCTTCTTGCTTCTTCAATCTTTTCTTTTGGTGTCAGGTTTGTTTGTGGTCTTATATTTAATTTGTTCATTAATAATCTATACCCGTTTCCCCAGATATCATTCTCAACCTCGTCGCACAGATCGGTCCAGGCTTTCTGTATTTCTTTTTAATGCTCTCTTCAAGTCGTTGTAATCTTCCTTCAGGGTCCGTTTCTCATCTTCTGTTGGATTTCCGTTAGTATTCTTGCGTGTCATTCTTCTTCTAGCCTTGATGCAGTTTCTTCTTGTTTCTGCTATGTTCTCATTCCACCAGTAGTTCCCCGTTCTACCTTCTACGTTGGATTTTCTATCGAAGGTTTTATTATACGCAATCTTCATAATTTCCTATCTAATTCTTCCTCGATGATATTTACTAGGAGATCCACTTTATCTAATTTAATTCTCCATCCCCTACTTGTCGTTTTCCTGGGTTTCCTGTTCCTTTCCCTCTCACTTTCTTCCAAATGTATTTCAAATTCAATAATCTTGTGGTCGCTCAAGTTTTCGTTATCTGTGACTCTCCATTCGTGAATTTGGTTCTTTATGTTTTTGGTGTTCAGAGTTATGTCTAGGTGCTACCCATAGTCTCCTCTAACAAACGTGGGTTCTTCACCGAAGTTCGCCACTTCTAAATTCCACTGGGCTATCCACTCCGTTAGAATCTGACCTCGTCAGTCTGTTTGGGGTGACCCCCAGACCTGGGATTTGGCGTTGAAATCTCCTGCAATTATAATCGTATTTTCGTTTCTTTGCGTTTTAGTGCTGGATTCCAGATTTCCTAGTTCCATGATGAACTCTTCAGTGTGTATATTCGGCGAAACGTAGCATCCGTATATTATCAAGTTGTCTAGCTTTATCCACGTGTATCCCTCTCCTGTCCCTTGCTCGTTGACTCTTCTACGGGAGGTACCCTCGGTTCTTATGGCCAAGTCCTCTCTTTTACTGCTCCCCTACTGCCCATTCCTTACTCCCCTGACATTTGGTTCTGATACAATTGAGATGTCGATGTTATTTTCCTGTACTGTTTTCGTCAGGAGTGCCATGGCGGCTCTGCCTCTATTTAAAATCGTTTGTAAGCACTTGAGTCGCCCCATCCTGGACATTTGATATAGGCTTCTCGACTCGGCTGCTTATTTGTTTGTTTTCCGTAGTTTCCTGTCGGTTTTCTATTTCCTTCCTGACTGCTTCACGGTAAGCTGGGCAGTTTGTGGTTCTTCCACTATGTCCGTCCTCGTTGCATTCGTAACAGTGCAGTCTTTTACCTGGTGTCCGTCTTGTCTTCCGCATATTAGACACGATTCCCTCTGGGTTCGTCTTTCTTTTTGGCAGGTTTCCGCTTTGTACCCGTGTCAGAAACAGTTCATTTCTACGTCATTACACGTTTCCTTGGCGACAACAAAAGCGTAAGTAAACAAACATAAAACAAAACACTCAAGGGGCGCCCTTGCCGGAAGTTGATACAAAACCAGATGCCACTTTACATGTTCAGAATAATGCTTTCTAGAATCAGTTTCCTGACCTGTTCTGCTACTCCTGCAATATGGGCAATAGGGCTGCAAAGAACCTTGCAGTACGTACTGCGTCGCTATAGCCCCATGCGCTAATGAATACGGCTGCAATGGTCCACGCACCTCTGGCTTCGTTGGCTCGGGAACTTTCTCGGCTGTTATACCCCACCACTCGGTGTTTTTCTAAACTGCTCCAGGACAACCAGCTGCATCACTTTTCAATTACGCTGCCTGGTCATCCAAAAGCAAAACTCCTTCCTAAACTGCCAACTACTGACCGACCAACTTCGACGCACTTTTTTATCTGGACGGAAGTACTATTAAGCACCAGCTAAACTTGCACAGGTTCCGGAAGACACTTTGAATAAATTACACAACTTTTACTGACAACTGCGGTATTTATTTATTAACAATTTTAGTTTGAATTGGGGAAGCCAAACAGAACACAGCCAACATGCTTGGCTTACTCTCCCCAATTGTTTTGTTTACAGATTTTTTTTGTTGTGATGATAATCCAAAGCCTACTCTGGTTACATGTGTTCACTGCAAAGCGAATATGATTTCAATACAGTTTTTAACAAATTTTCTGTCACATCAATAGCAATATTGTACAAAGATAAAATTACAAATCAGCACATTATGGAAACATTTTTTAGATATTATTTGGTATTCATGAAATTTGAATAATTACCGTAATTTAGTAAGCATCGGAAAAAATAACTTGACAATATTATAAAGTGGTAAACCTGTTACGTCTCCGGCAAATTCCTCGAATGCAATTGCTCGAAATCAATTGCTCGAAATCAATTGCTCGAAAATCAATTGCTCGAATGTAACTTTTCTCGAAATACAAGTTCCTCGAACCGCAATTTCTCGAAAATGTTTTGCTCGAATTTATGTGGTTTTAACATCTAGAACAAGGATCATATTCACCTTACAGTTCCACATTAGTATTTTAGTAACTTCAATAATCTTAAATTCATGGCAATTTTATATTTTTTAGTAGATGGAAAGTCGAACTTGTTGCTCTGCAGTTCCATACAAATGTGTACATTTTCCCAGTTCAGCATAAAAATAATTTGTATTGTATTTCATAGAACCTATAAAGATATGGAATGTTTAATTTTTTATGTTCGCAAGATTTGGAAATTGTAAATTCCTGTTTAGCTTTGAAATTACACTCTTGAGCTTAAATTTTTTAAATGCATTTTGAACCAACTAATACAAAAGAAGCTGCTTTTATGCTGCAGATAGGTATTTGATTAACAGTTCAATTGTATTGGTTGTTGATAGCAAAATTTTAACGTGTTTGCAGGATTTATTTAATTGCAGTTTTACATTTTATTAATGTTTTGTGGCTAATCATTTAATATTTATATTTTCCTCCCAGATATTCTAGGAAAACATTTAGTGAGATCTCAGCAGAGTCCCGTTTACCTGATGTAAGAAGGGTCCCAAACTGTAGATGGCCGAGATGAGTCCGAAGTCAGCTTATGGCTTTAGACATTAAAGGATTCTCTGGACTTTCCTGTCATTAACGGATTCACTGTCCTGTCTGCTTCGAAGTATTGTAAAATTCAAGCTTTATATCATACATGATTCATTTGTGGACACGGATTTATTATATGCATAGCAAATTGTTAGCAAGTTTGTACAGCCCTGTAACATAATTACAGTAAATGATCAAAATCTGCGGCAAATTCTCAGAAAATTGCAGCATTTTCAAATCAAATTTATAGGAAACTTTCGCAACTCTTCCCATGTTCTTTAGAAAAATTTTCAAGCCTGTAGAACAGTTTTAAGTTTTCAAATAAATATATATATATATATATATATATATATAGCAAATTAGCAGTACCTCAACTTATAACAAACTTTCCATAATTTTATAGCAAAAAATATTCAGGATATTTTACCAAAATTACAATAAAATTTTCAATACTTAAATTCGATGTTAATTGGAATATCTTCATCTATCTATCTAATAATCGGTATTTTAGATTGCAGTCCAAATGTTTTTGCTAATAGCTGTTTGCAAATTGCGGGTGAATATCGTCAAATTTCATAATATAACTGGTTTGTTCGTCATAATGGAGGTTATTGAAATGAAAATCGTACAACACTCATTAATGACCAATAGAAAAATTAGTTCACGAGCCGTAACCAAGACAATAAAAAAATTTCTTGGAAATTTTTTGTAGGTAGATCAGCCTAACTTTGAGGGCTTGTATCGTTACGATTTTCTTACCGAATCTGCATTCGAGTATTAATTCATATCCGGAAATTATTTTCGTGCATTCCAACAACGTCCTAATTTGCCCTCGCGTCCCGCTCGGGCAAATTAATACGACGTTGTTGGACCGCACTCAAAAAAATTTCCGGAAAGAATTGATGCTCTTATGAGATTATATGTGATAATTTCTTGAACTGATGGAATAGTCCGTTAGTATTTTTAAAGGAAGCACTTGCTTGCTTATCTGATGAGAATCAGCTGGCTGTCAACCCTTTGAAGCACAGTAGTATTATCCTGTTAATACTTTCTGCAAGAAGTGATGTATAGCTTTCTCGTAAAGAGGATTAAATGAAACGTTGTACTTGCTTAGATAGGGCTATTTCTATCCTTCTTATGATACGTTTATTTTTACAAATAGCAAAGTTATAAATGACAAGATATTCGTCAAAACAGAAAATAAAACAAATTTAGACAATACATCCTGATTTGTGTCTTTACCCGTAACCGGACAAAAACCCTTCGGATGAAAACCCCAATATATTACGTGTACAGGATGTTCAATTTTCGATTTGATTAAATGAAAATTTTCATTATTATTAAAGCTAAAGGAAAATGATTTGCAGATTATGAAGTCAACTTTTCGAGGGCAACACAACTCAAGCAGCTTCATGTCGGGGAGTTTTTTGTTGTCCGAGGGTTCTTTGTCCGGAGGTTTTAGTCCGGGTTTTTTTTCGTCCTAGATTCAATAGTATATCTTTTTTTAACAAAACTATAATGTTAAAGCAAAACTTAATTGTCAATTGCAAATGTCATTTTGTAGCTTACATTTTCTTTTCCTGCGGTTTCCACGGAAATTTATTTCTGGTGGCATTTTTTCTTTGAGGTATTTTACCGGGACGTTTTTTCGGGGGGATTTTTTCGGGCGGCTATTTTTCCACTCACGTCGTAGCAACTAGCTTAACAATTAAAAATTTCTTGACACTTTTTGTTGTTGGATATTTTATAAAATTACTAGCTACAAAACATTAATCAACATAAAATTGCAATTACTGTATATACTTGTTGCTTGTGAAGAATCTGTACTATTTACAGAAGAAGAAATTATATTTTGGTGTCGAACGGCTTACCATGATTTTATTTTTTTATAGAAAACTAGCTAAATAAATGCTGCAAAACACGTTAACATTTTGCTGTAAACAATCAATACAATTGAACTGTTAATCAAATACCTACCTTTAGAATAAAAGCAGCTGCTTTTGTATTAATTGGTTCAATATGCATTTAAAAAATTGAAGTTCAAGAGTGTAATTTGAGGGTTAAACAGGATTTTACAATTTCCAAGTCTTGGGAACTTAACTTTATAGGTTCTATAATAACATTACTGCCGGGATTATAGAGGTACACATTAAAGAAATTCATCCCTAAAGTTTCCACAAATCGCAAATCACTAACATTGTGGAGTTTATCAATCTGTTTTTGAAAGTTCATTAGACGGGATTAAAATTACATGGAGATTCTGTCTCAAGCTTAACATTGTAGTTACGGCTGATAGGCCAAACAACACACTACAAATTATTTTTATGCTGAACTGGGGAAATGTACACATTTGTATGGAACTGCAGAGCAACACGTTTGAAGTTACTAAAATACTAATGTGGAACTGTAAGGTGAATATGATCCTTGTTGAAGTCACACAAATTTCTAGCAAATGTTGGTAATCTTTCAGGATTTGACGGCACATACATACAAACAAGGAATTCAATTGCTTGAAGTATTTAGGTATTAAATATGATAAATATTTATACCATCGGCTTTTTTTTCGCGGCCTTTTATGCCCCGGTTTGTTTTCCGCGGAAATTTATTTCGGCATTAAAGAGGGAGCAGAGTTTGAACGAATTACGGATAGAACAATATGTCAGCGGTCAACAACACACCATAAGCCGAAGAATATATCGTGATAGTGCACAGAGACTTTTAAGATTAGTGAATAATTATGGACATGACAGAAATATATATGATTATGTCCGTGGAATAGCACATAATAGGGATGTTCCGAATATACAAAAATTCGTATTTGCGAATACGAATACCGAATACAAATACTCTTATGAATATTCGCGAATACGAATACGAATACGAATACATGACCTTGAGTGAATAAAATCAACATCAACATCGTTTTTGTACGCGGTGCAAATTTTAGAAATAGTATGGAAAATAGTTTTGTTTTTTATTTAATGTTATAGAATGCTTAATATTTAAATAAAATGTTTTATTTAATGTATGAATACCTGTTTTATATTTTTACTAAAATTCTTATCTATATTTCTATAATTTTGATATCAAATACTCGTATAATATTCGTGTTAATTTTGGCGAATACGATTACGAATACAAATATTGAAAATATAGCGAATACTCGCGAATACGAATACGAATACGAGTATTCGGAACATCCCTAGCACATAACATATCATATTAAAAACATATAATATTTGGTTTTTATAATTTTTTACTTAATCACATACATATACCTATTTTTTATTAATAAAGGCTATAATTTGTAATTTGTGTTTTTTTTTGTTATATTTGATATTAACTGATTCGAGTTAAGGCTATTTCACAACTTTATTTTTTCGAGCAACAGGCAATCGAGCAATTGCTGTTCGAGAAACTTGCAATTCGAGCAAAGTCACATTCGAGCAATTGACTTTCGAGCAACTGATTTCGAGCAATTCGTTTTCGAGCAATTTACCTAGATAAATTGCTCGAATGCAATTGCTCGAAAACGAATTGCTCGAAATCAGTTGCTCGAATGTGACTTTGCTCGAATTGCAAGTTTCTCGAATAGCAATTTCTCGATTATCTGTTGCTCGAAAAAAATAAAGTTGTGAAATAGCCTTAACTCGAATCAGTTAATATCGAATATAAAAAAAACACAAATTACAAATTATAATATTTATTAATAAAAAATAGGTATAGGTATGTATTACATTCCGATGATAATCACTTTCGTGTCTTAAGAAAAACCTATTTAACATTATTTGTAATAACAACAAACCCATTATCCTGATTATCAATACCCGTAATTACATTCCAATGATAATCACTTTCCTGTTACAAGAACATAATACTGTCTTTGAACACTTACTACAAAAGATTTTGAAGATTTTAGTATTGACGCATTATTTAAGACCACATAAATTCGAGCAAAACATTTTCGAGAAATTGCGGTTCGAGGAACTTGTATTTCGAGAAAAGTTACATTCGAGCAATTTGATTTTCGAGCAACTGATTTCCAGCAATTGCATTCGAGGAATTTGCTGGAGACGTGAACCAACGTTCATTCATCATTCTTACAATATATTGCTACGACTTCACGTATCGCGCCATTAATCTGTATGATTCGGGTTCTTACTTTTTGTAACCTATTATTATATGTTTATGAATTATACGTATTTCTAATCAATTTAAATAGCCCTGTTTATTATTTGAATATTAATAATTATTCTTTATGCTAGCTCCTGAAAATCAGGGGTGGATTCCTTTTATCTAGATTGCTTATTGTGAAATCTGATGTTCTGATTTTAATTTTATTACAAGTCAAAAATAACTTCTGTCAAATGAAATGTCAAACAAATTTGAAAATTAAATGACAAATACCAGATCGTTTCATTAGTCGCACAACAATATTAAACAGTAAGTAATTCTTTAATAATAAAGTCACCTTTTAAGTCTTTATTTTCTTTTAGTGCTTACCCAAATACCTAAACTGACGCACCTTTAACTCGAACTTATCAATGTCCTGGACGTCAACCAAGTTGCTCCACTCTGCCTACTACCACAACCGCTTCAGTCCCCAAACACAGCAAAAAGCTTCAATGACAGACAAGATGTCCAAACTGACCAGAATCAGAGACACAAACTCCTCCACAGCATGGAACCAAATACACCTTAGCTGCAGCCACCTAACTCCAACACTGCATCTGCCAAATTCCTCAAACGTGCTTCCTCTACCAATGGTCCTCCCGTGGAATTCTCCCCTAACACCAACAGCTCGACGTAATCCAAATCAATTGATATACAATGTCAAATGAAATTCTCCAATAAACTTCACCTAGTATTTTTTTCTATTTATTCTCTTTCGTAGATTAGTTCTGCTTTTAGTTTAGTTCTTCAACACATACTTGCAAGCTTCTTTAGTTTTATATTTCTTCTTCTTCTTCTTCAATTAAATTTAATGTTTATATCACCACGCAAATTTAGTCTTACGAGTAACCCTATTTAATCCCGAAACATATTACTTTTAAAATAGGGTTTATATTATACTTTTCGATTACACCAAATTAATTACAGCCACACTTTTTAATTTTTTTTATCTCAATAATCAAAACAAAAAGTCCTTAACGATATCATATTTTGTACTTTTAACACTCTAGATCCTTATTTTTGATTTATACCTACTATTTATAATAATTTATTTCGATTAAGTATTTGTCATTACCTTCAAACCTTATATTTTAAATATTACATTATATTTGAATCCTGTTTTTCAATTAGCCATATTTTATTCAATTATAAATTCTATTTTTTTTTCTAATTGCATACTAATTATTCATATTTCCCATTCATATTTAAATTGATCCTGATTATATTTAACTATTGTAATCCCTTAATCATATTTTAAAATTGATTTTTATACCCCTGTTTCTATCATTACAATATATTAATACAATAATAATAATTCTCTCTGATTATGTACCATACTTTTCAAGGTTTTTTACAGGGTTCGTCAACGATGCGGGGGGGGGGAAGATATTTCTAAAACTATGAGCTACATAAATATTTTGTATATAAAGGTTGTAGATACGTAGGTGGTGCACATTACTAAAATAGTTATTTGGGTAGCTTAAAAGTTTTGCATTGAAATACTAATCATTTTGATACAAAGTTATAGCGATATAACGTCAATTGTTTTGGAGATATTAACTATTTTATGCAAAAAAATTCTGAACTTCAGGCGGTTGCTGTAAGAAACAGAAAGCAATTGAATGAAGGAAAGCGTTACCAAAAAATTATATAAATAGCCCACAGCTTCTCAATAATTTTGTAATTGAAAACAACGCAGACTTGGGGATCGGTCTACGGGGTTTTAAATAATTCAAAGTTCCGAAACTCCCATAACTTCTTAGATTAAAACAACGCAAACCTGAGAATCGGGTTAAGTTGTTTTAAATAATTCAAAGTACCGAAACTCCCATAACTTCTTAATTTAAAACAACGCACACCTGAGGATCGGACTACGGGGTTTCAAATAATTCAGACTCTCGAAACTCCCATAACTTCTTAATTTCAACAGCAACGCGGATCTGAGAATCGGACCACTGTCAGACTAATTCCAGAGCTCCCGACGATCCCATAGTTTCTTAGCTGTTACTAGCGGACGCCTGGAGATCAGCGCCGACTGTGAACAGCTCTACATTTCTTTCCCAAGACCGGACTACGTCGAATAATTTCCCCGGACGTGCAGGCCTGGCTGTATTTCCACAGTCCGGCGACACCAAAACCTTTTTGGCCGAAACGGCGCCCGAACTTTCCGGCATAGTATGCGAATCCCCCCGATCTAAAATTAACATAACTAGATAACCAATGTGACTACGGGCTCAGGAAGTGACGTCATTTTGGCGGGAAATTCAAATTCTGCGCAGCCTGCGAGAAATTCAAATTCGCGCGCAGGTGTGTGGTGGGGGAAGGGGGATGCATCTGCGCAGGTCGTCTGTGTCGGTGGGCAGGTGTCGGATCGGTTTCCAGGGGGCGGGGGCCGGGGGCCGGGATCGGGGGCCTGAAGCTGTTTTCAGCCCTTGTGTCAATTTCGAAAATATATTATTATTACAGAAATGAGCACGAAGCAATAAGCTGATAAGTAACCGCAAGAGCTGATAAGAAACCGCAAGAGCTGATAAGGACTTAGCGAGAGCGTAACCACAGATAAGCGGCAAGCAGTACAGGATATGCCATCTATCGGTTAAATAGTTTACTGTAAAATGTAACATGGCCAATTTGAACGGTTTATTATGTCATTACTTGAACACAAACAGCGGTAAGATGTGGATGTGCTACTCTGAAGCCGCTCGAGCTACACCAACAGATGTGCGCAGCGCTATACAAAATCTTCAAGGTTTGTGTGAGGACTTAGCATTCGATGCCGGCCATGAAGTTGTGTATGGAATGGGGTTTTGTGGATTTAGCGACGACGAGCTCTATACGAGACAGAAGTTGTATGAAAATGGTGCAGCTGTGTGCGAATTATTTTTAAACAATGCAATAGAAAAAAGACGGTTTATAAACCTGATGGAGGGTCTCGGACTAGGCAACCAGTTGGACGAAGTGAATAAATTTATAGAAATGGAGGAAGAACAGTCTTCGTAGCATACTATATTTGCTGTTGTATTATAAAATGTTGTTAGTATGTATCGATACTTTGTATTAAACGCACAAAATGTATCAAATGTTTGTTTTATTTCTAGTAGTAGTAGCTGATGCAGTTAGCGAGCAGAATTAAACATGCGAAGTTGGAAAATACCTGCAAAATTTCGGGTTTTTGAAATCGAGCGAAAGTGAACATGGTTTAACGTCAATAGATTTAGTTGTAAATTCGAGCGATTTTATATTTGCTTTAAACAGATTTCAATCATATTATAATCTACCAGTATCGAACACCATTAGCACGGAACCTCTAGAGTTAATGAGGAAGCCCAGATGCGGTGTTGAGGATACAATAGCGGCATACCAACTTCATCGGACAAAGTGGAATGCCGATGTTATAACTTGGACTTTTCATCAGACAACGCCCGAATTGTTTCAAGTAGCTTCAAAGGCTTTCGACATATGGTCACAAACCTACAGTTTCAATTCAAGTACGAAAGAAATGCTATGATAGCAATCTCTATGAGAGATAAATATCACCTATATACAGCGGTCGATAATGAAAGGTGCCCGTTTGATTTTGAGAGTGGTATATTGGCTCACGCATATTTTCCGGATTCTGGGCAGAAAACAGCCGAAATACATATAAATGCACAGGTTGATTGGCATACTGGAGTAAATGATGTGTTACCTGAAGGAAAAACGAGTCTTCTTATTATCTTAACACATGAAATAGGACATGCTTTAGGTATTCGTCATTCATCAAAAGCAAACACAGCATTATTGGACACCCGGAAAAGGTTCTAGCATATCAGACTTTCACCTCTCCCAAGATGATATACTTGCAGTACAAAGTTTATACGGGAAAAGAAATAACATTCCAAGACGCAGTACTATCACTACCACCACCGCCGCCACCGCAACCACCAAACAACAACAGCAGAAACAATTGCGAAACAGTCCGGTAAAACAAGCCGAAAAAAACCCGATCTCTGTGCACTAACTAAAACAGTTGATAAATTTCTCATAGTTAACCAAGAGCTTTATGTATTTTATGGCAAGTACGTATGGGTAATATATTTAGGTGAAAAGACATATCACGAACCTTTACTAATAACTGATTGGTTAACGTTTTTACCGAAAAATTTTACCGAAATCGATGCGGTTTATCAACGGCCAAATGGAGAGATAGTATTTTTCATAGACAATTATATTTATGTAATAGAAGTCCCCTCGTTCCAACTCACAGTCGGGTACCCAAAAATAAATACGGTTTTAGGACAAAATAAGATACTAAAGATAAACGGCGTTGTTAATACGTACACCGGTCGTACATATATTTTTTATGAACCCAATTTATACATGGAATTGAATGAATGTACATTTAAATATTCGAAATACGGTTCCACAATTAAAGATTTCCCCGGTGTATCGGTGGACTTTACATCTGTTTTTCGATATACGAACGGACACATATACTTCTTTAATAAAAAGAATTTTTATGAATACAATGAATTTTCAGGTACGCTAGTACAAGCCGGTAAAAAGAATCTCGATATTTTCAGTTTGAATTGTCAGCACGAAGGTATTTTACAACAACTATACAATCTAGTATCAAATCTAATGTCTTTAAAAAATAGAAATGTTACGAAACTGCGACTTTTGGGTGCATTCTTTCAATTTATCATTGGTTCTTATGGAAAACTAGCACAAATCTGTGAGTTTTTTCGAATTATTGGGAGCCCCGGAAGTAATAGTTCAATTGGCGGTACGTGTATGTGTATACATAGAGTTGTAGTATTTCAGCATGTAAAGAAAAATGTATTTTACATCGAACTTGGTAGATGAGCATGTTAGCGGCTGCGAAATGTCGAGGGATGTAGAAGGTTGTGAAATTCGAAAAATCTACGATGAAATCGGTTTTGATGTTGGGCCCGAACCAAAGAGATATAAAGTTAGTCCCATTCCGTGGAGTTGTACTTGTGATGATGATGATCTGAATATGGAAGCCTATGAGAAATATTACTACAAGAATCATTTCCACGAATTTTCACATTTATTTCCTTGGTTTGGTTGCGATTGTATGAATATCACCGTTACGCTGGATGGGCATCCGGATTTTAATAATGGTACAAAAATAGAACTCCCAGACGGGTGGAGCTGGTTTTATTACAATGTGATCGAACCTATCGAGGGGCATTTAAAAAAATTTAAATTAGAACGTGAATGTGTTAAGAAAATCGTATATGATTTATATTGATGTCAGCATGCAATGAAACTGTGACTTTTGGGTGCATTCTTTCAATTTAACATTGGTTCTTATGGAAAACTAGCACAAATCTGTGGGTTTTTTCGAATTATTGGGGGCCCAGGAAGTAATAGTTCAATTGGCGGTACGTGCGTCGGTTTTTAATCAAGTAAAAAGCCCCAACATTCTAACAGTTACAATATTGGGTGTGGTGTGAATGGTTCTACCGCTGATAATATAGACGAAGGTATAAGGGTGTTTCTCGAAAAACAAAAACTAAGACGGTCACCTATATTTTGTGATGACGACGATATCGAAATTGAATGGACAACAGCCAACGGTGAACCTGAAACTAAAAGGAAAAAAGTAGAAGACAACAATCAACCACTATTATCATATGATGAAGATACTTCTATTATTGAATATCCGCTAGATCGGTGTTTAGAAGAAGAAGAAGAAGAAGAAGAATGTGTTTGTATGATAGGAAATACGAATTTCTTTCTCAGTGAAGAATGGGATCATAAAAAATTATCGAGGTTGGCTTTGGTATAAGGCAAATCGCCCTTGGAAAAACTAACATTTAACCTATTTTAAGAATTTCGTGTATTGGATGCATGGATATATATGATCGTAAAACCTACAAAGCAGTACATTTAACAAAGCAACTGTGGCAACAGCTACTGCAATTAGAAACTGAAATATTTCAACAGTACAAGTGTTTCTGTTATCAGTGGCGTGCTAATGTTTGCGATGAAATCAAAGAATTACTAAGTGGCAACGTGTGCCAGTGTTGCATGGTTGAAACTGATTTTACAAAATTGTTTCAAATAAGTGACTTGATTTCTTATCGTTTAAATCTATTGAATACATACGATATAAATAAATTTTTTAATACTTTAGTAACACAAACCGCACAACACGGAGAACAGCTCACCAACGAAGGGATTATACAGGACGCCATTCTCTTGTTAAATAAAGAATTAAACTGCGATTCGTATATAATATCAATCGCTTTAGAAATTCTGAATTTGCATCCGGATTGTTTCTGGAAGCCGTTAGACATGCGAGGTGTGGTACAATACCGAAATGAACAGTTACGCACGCGATTAAAATTGCATAAAAGTAATTTGAATAGGTTAAGAATAATTTTAGACTTGTATTGTATGAAAGGGCGGATGTTTAAACAATTTGAACAGTGGACATTGGACTCTGATCAGTGAAAGATGTTGAATCTTACATCGACAATAGTACTTAGTTTCCTTACTCCCGAGAAGGAATTAATTATAAGTAAGCCTGTTACTGCAACGAGAGCATATATTTATGTGGAATTTGGAAACGACAGTGCAAATCTACCCGCATACAATGAACCATCATCGTGGCCATCAAAATAGACGTTTAGCGAAAAGACTCGCTAGAGGTGATAAAGGTATAAATCCTCTGGACGCCGTATGTCGTTTGCATGACATCGCATATCGAGATAACAAAGATTTAAGCAGCAGACATCTGGCCGATAGAGAATTAGCTGAAAGAGCGTGGGAGCGTGTTAAATCGAAAGACGCGGGGTTTGGAGAACGGGCTGCAGCGTGGGCAGTAACAACAGCGATGAAAGCAAAAACTAAATTTGGGAAGGGTTGTTGCAAACCAAAGAAAACTAAGAAAGTACCTTTTAAGGGGGGGGGGGGGGTTACGAAAAGTTTTTCAAGCTGTAAAAAACCTTGGCAATAGAAAGAATATAATTAAGAAAGCTCTGGCTGTTGCTAAAACCGTTGTTAAGAGTGTTGGCGGTAAACGTAACATTTTGATTCCTCGAGTATTACCTCTACCTAAACAAGGTGGATTTATACCTTTTCTGATCCCCTTGTTTGCGGGTTTATCTGCAGCTGGAGCGCTCGCCGGAGGAGCATCCGGTATAGCCAAAGCGGTCAATGATGCTAAGGCCGCCAGAAAACAGTTGGACGAAACAGCGCGCCACAATCAATCCATGGAAGCTATAGCTCTCGGAAAGAAGGGAAGCGGTTTGTATTTGAAAAAAGCTAAAAAAGGAGGTGGTGCTCTGTACCTTAAACCCTATGGAGGAGGGGCAATGTACTTAAAACCGTACAAATAAAAAAACTAATAACACTACCCGAAAGAGCATTAACTGATGGCGACCTAAAACGATATGCGGTTGATATCTCCCATTTTAGAGGCGTCTTTATGAGAGATGGGTTACCTAAAAAACCCTGGAAGAATGAGAGTGCAATTGTCAATTTAGATAATAGAAAAGGACCCGGTACGCACTGGGTGTGTTATAAAAAGCGTGGTTCTATAGTTAAATACTATGACAGTTTTGGAAATTTACCGCCACCGTTGGAGGTCGTTGACTACTTTCGGGATTGTAAAATTTATTATAATTACGTTAGAGAGCAGAACTATAATACCGTGATATGTGGTCACCTTTGTCTACATTTTCTATATAAATGATTGTAAATGATAACACATCATAGTCATGTCTGTGCTATTGGTAGTTGAAGGTGTTGGTAACATATTGTATGCTACTTATGCCGAACCGATAAGATTAAATCCTAGACATAGGTATGAGCTTGCTCTAAGGGGATTCTACGGCTGCAATTCGATTAAAAATATCCACCCCGGCAACGATAAGTTTTATTACAAAGATGAGCATGAGCATGTACTCGCTATTCCACACGGTTCATATGAAATCGACCAACTAAGTTCTTATTTAGAAAAACACGTAGACAACACCGTACTAAGAGCAAACCATAATACGCAAAAATGTGAAATTAAATCGATGTATACCGTAGATTTTTCAAAAGCCGACTCTATCGGTCGGATGCTAGGATTCAAACCAATCGAGTACAAACCTAACCATACTCACACATCCGAATTGGATATATAGATAATTAAACATACAAACGTCTACATCGAATGCAACATCACACGGGGTTCTTATAGCAACAACTTGCCCGCTCACATCTTATATGGGTTTAGTATTTCCGTGGCGACTGGGTTTCGTATGGAAAGTGTACCAACTGCACCTATTTATTTGGAGGTTTGTGTCGAAACTATTTATAACATCGAGATCCGTCTCGTGAATCAGAAGGGTGAACTAATAGATTTTGGGGGCGAACAAGCTAGCGTAATCTTAGAATTGAAAGATAATGGGGATACATTTTAATTATAAAGTAGGAGGTGGTATAACATCAAAGTTTAATCGTTCTCCAGCTTCCGGAGAACTAACACGTGCAGAAAAACAATTTCTAACTTCTATCGGATTGGAAATAGTGCAAGATGGCGGTAGACAAACTAAACGTATTCGAAAAACCGCATTATGAGGAAGACATTGAGAATTTAAACTATCATACATATCTACCATATGGGTCAAACACCTGTGCCAACTCGGACGAAATCAGAATTCTAATTCAAAATCAAGAACTAATAACCGATATCGGAGAAAGTTTCATTGTAATCGAAGGTAAAATTACCGAAACCGAGAATGAAAACACGTTCGATTTAACACACAATTTCCCATGCTTTTTATTCGAAGAGATACGTTATGAATTGAACGGTCAAAGGGTGTTTACCAGTCGCCTGCCAGGTATAACTGCAGCAATTAAAGGTTTAACATCGTATACGAAAAATGAAAGTGCCGCATTATCTGTGGCCGGATGGTAGCTGGATAATAAACCTATGCAAACTCGTCGTTAATGCAAAAGAGAAAAAATTTTCGTTTCCGTTCCATTGAAATTTTATTGTTTTATTGTTAATGTACGTCAAGAGTTGATTCTAATACGCTCGAGAAACGATCTAAACTGTTTCCAAGGTGATACCGATAAGGCAAAGATTGATCTCACCTCTATTCAGTGGAAAGTATTGCATGTGGAGCCGAGCGATGCAGCCAAACAAGAATTATACAATAAAATTAACCGAAACACTCTGATAACCGTCGCTTTTCGAGAATGGGAACTATATAATTTACCTGCTCTTAAACAGGCCAAATCCGATGTGTGGGCTATTAAGACATCAACACATTTGGAAAAACCCCGATACGTTTTGGTTGCTTTTCAGAAAAACAAATTGAATAATAAAGACGCTAAAGCAACCGATTTTGATCATGCAAATATTACCAATATCAAATTACATCTTAATTCAGAACGTTATCCCTACGAAAATTGGAATCTAGATTTTGCAAACAATAAATATCAGTTGGCTTACCGCAGTTATTGCGATTTTCAAGAGTTATTATGGAAAAAACAGAATCGAACCGCTACTCGACTACACAGACTTTAAAAAATCCCCCATATTCGTGTTGAACTGTTCTAATCAAAAGGAATCCATCAAAACTTCTACCGTTGACATCAAGTTGGAAATGGAGGCTTTAAGCGCATTCGAACAAGGAACCGTCGCATACTGTCTAATTATTCACGATACAGTGGTGGAATACAACCCCTTCAGCGGTGAAGTACGACGTATATAATAAGTATGTCTAGTTAAACAAAATACAAAATAAATACAAAAGGTTGAGTTTTATTCGTGACTATAAATAGAGGTAGCCGGGTGAATTCTTAATCATATCACAATGAAAATTGTCAAGCAAAAGAGCACGTTGTCGGTAAAAAAAATTGGCTTGGGTCATGTGAATAACATAAAAAAACACGGTGTACTTTTGCCAAACACATGTCGCTGTATATTATTGCTGGACCCTCGAACTGCCGTAAAACAAACGTGATGATGAGCTTATTGCAGGAACCGAACGGATTAAAATTTGAAAATGTATACGTGTACTCGAAATCGTTACACCAACCAAAATATAAATTTTTAGGGGTGTTATTGCGTCCAATAAAGGGATTAGGTTATTATACATTTAATGAACACCATGATATTATGCATCCAAATAAGGCTAAACCTAATCCTATCTTTATTTTTGATGATATCATATGCGATAAACAGAATATAATGCGCGAATATTTTAGTATGGGTCGACATAATGCAATCGATTGTTTCTATCTCTGTCAGACATACACTCGCATACCGAAACATTTAGTACGCGACAATACAAACTTATTGGTGCTATTTAAACAGGATGAAATGAATTTACGTCACGTGTACGATGATCATGTTGGTACAGATATGTCTTTTGCTACATTTCGTGAACTGTGTGCTAAATGCTGGAGAGAACCTTACGGTTTCCTGGTAATAAACAAAGACTGTGACCGAGGTCGATATCGTAAAGGATTCGATTCATATATATACTTATAATTATTACCAATCAGGTTACAACAGCTCTGTTCATTAGAGAAAGCGGTTCGATAGCGGTTGATTATATCAGTCCAAAAGCGGTCCAAAAGCAGTTCAAAGCAGTCCAAAAGCAGTTCAAAGCGGTCCAAAGCAGTCCAAAAGCAGTTCAAAGCAGTCCAAAAGCAGTTCAAAGCAGTCCAAAAAGCGGTCCAAAGCAGTCCAAAAAGCGGTCCAAAGCAGTCCAAAAAGCGGTTCATCATGGATCACAAAACAAAGGAAGAAAAACAAAAAATCGTGAAACTTAGAAAAAGTATTCGAGAAAAGTATAATTCCCTGCAGAAAGGAAAATCCACCGCAAAAAAGTAATTTGAGGACATGTATAAGCCCGTAACAAAACCTCTTAAAGATATCGCTATAAAAATAGAAAGGCAGTCACCTACTACTGCTGTTAAAACTGAGATAAAACCAATAAAAAAGCGATCTTCTTTACCATTACCGGCACAACGAGGTGCGACGTCAACACCAGTAAGAACAGTGAATTCGCCGCCTCCAGAGTTCTTGGAGAGTGATGTTATAGGTGAAATAATGCCTGATGAAGAGGATGAAGTAAAGGAAGCCCCCACACCATCTCATGTTTCGACTTTATTAGATGAATCGGCGGGAGATTCGTTTCTTGAACAATATCATCCACTACCCAGAGAGTATGTGGAGCGAATGATACGCGATACAGAACATCTTACGGGTACTACTTATGGGGTGCATTACGATGTACATAACGATAAATGGAAAATAGTTAATAGTCTAATCGATATTCGAGGTAAAGATTTTGTTATTAATGGAAAGGAATACGAAGGAACCCCCGGTTTATATGAGCTTCTAATTATGAACGATCAAAAAAAAATTTTCACCAAGCAGGATCAAAAGATATTCTGATGGCTACAAATGCCCATAAGCGAAATAATGACTCGCACGGTCAAGTAATGGGAATAGAGGCATTTAAATACACAAACATTATAAAACCTCTGATATATCCACCCAGCAGCAGCAGCAGCACCACTACTCGCAGAATTAAGAGTGTCTCAGGTAGGGGACTATTCACAGAAGTAGGAAAACCTGTAGAATTCAGATACTGGGATGATGTACACGAATTAATTGACGATCTGCATTTGAAATGGACTGAAAAAGAAGCCGGTCATACGGGGCATCGTAACGAAATCATTTCCATAGCAGAAGAATTGTACGAAGCCGGTTACATTAAAGATCCCAAGAAAAGTAAACGTTTTCTAGTTAATCTATAAAAATATGTGTAGGCGGTATAAATCGCGACAATCATCATGAGTAATGACAAGTTCGGAGGTCATCAGTATCGTCATCATTCACACGTTATCGGTCCTCCAGGTGTAGGATTTAAGTTAACAGATAATGGCGATTTCGATCTAGAAGGAAAGAGGTTAACTAACGTAGCAAATCCGATTGATGGTAGTGATGCTGTTAATAAACAAAACGTTTTAATGCTTGACAAAGAATGTTTCAATGCACGAAATCAAAGAATTACTAATGTTGCAAACCCTAAAGATAGTTACGACGCCATTAATTTAAACTATTATTTGAGCACTAAGAATGATTGTAACTTAAAAAGGTTAGTTAATGTACAAACCCCCATTGAGGGGACGGATGCATCTAATAAAGATTATATTGACGAGAAAATTCGTGAACTTGGTACTACAACACACATGCAAACATTGGGCTTGATTAGAACAGAATTAACAAAGCGCAATGCAAATACCGAAATAGCCCATAGCAAATTTTTAAAAATTGACGGTTTAAATTTTGATTCTCAAGGGAAACGTATTGCTAATCTATCTAATCCTGTCAACGGTGATGATGCTGTAAACAAAAATTTAGTCGACGACTGTATAAAAGAAATAACTACAAAATTAGATGTTATTAATAACAACATCGCTGCTTTGTGAACACGATTAAACAAATCGAGTGGTGATGTGGGCGATATAGATTACGAACTATAAAAAAATGTCTAAAAACAGGTCGTTGAGGAGTTGCATAAACAAGCGAGACGAAATTTTCCTAGAAGACGGGTTATAATTAAAGGATTCGATGATTTATGGCAGGCTGATTTAGCCGAATTTATTCCATATGCTAGAGACAATAAGGGTTATAAGTACATTTTAGTTGTAGTTGATTGTTATTCGAAATTCGTGTGGACCCAACCTCTTAAATCGAAAAAAGGTATCGATATAGTTAAATCGCTGAAACAAATTTTAAAACAGGCCCAAGGTCGCTTACCCAGTAATTTACAAACCGATCAGGGTAAAGAGTTTTACAACAGAGACTTTTCGCAATTAATGTCAAAATTTAATATCAACCATTACTCCACGTATAGTGTTAAGAAAGCGTCCATAGCCGAACGAGCAATTAGAACTTTGAAAAACAATTTTATATAAGACATTCAGTCTGCGCGGAAAATATAAATGGATTGATATTCTCGCCGATGTGACCCAGGAATATAACAATAGAAAACATCGAACCATTGGAATGAAACCTTCTGAAGTTACTGCTAATACAAAATTAACCGCTTACAATAACATAAAGATCTTCGGCTCACATCATTTAAAAGTCGGCGATATAGTACGTATAAGCGAAAGGTTACACACCCAACTGGTCAACGGAATTATTTAAAATTGCAAAGGTTCGTATCACCAGCCCGGTTGTATATTTACTCGAAGATATGCGAGGACAACCCATAGCTGGTGGGTTCTACGAACGCGAATTGCAGAAAACCAAACATACCGATGTATATTTGGTTGAAAAGGTGTTACGAAAACGTGGCAATCAACTGTATGTACGCTGGTTGGGCATGGATAAATCACACGATCAATGGATAAATAAGAATAAAATAGTTTGAAATGTATTGATAGCTAAATAAAATAAAAAACTGTATAAAAATGTGTGTGTTTCTTACCTTTCATAATGGCATCTCAGCTCATGTAAGCATGCATGTAAACCTAAGTAAATAAAACACAGGTGTGCATTTAATACATTTATTGCAAGCAAAGCATACATTTTACATAAACCTACGTTTTTATAGAATAATGTCCCCAAGGAAGGGTATCTATTTTATTTTCACAAATGTGTCTCTTATCATCTGCGCTAGTAAGAACCACTTTAGTTTGACTTACTCTATGTACAATGTGACTATTGGCTCTAATTAAATTTTGATTTCTAACAGAATCCTTGCTATCAAACAAACACTCCAAATAATCGCCGAAACCAATTGTGTTCTTAACTACATTTTCCAAGACACCTTTGGCCTTTTTAACAGCATCTTTACCTTCAACCCTCACACTGTACATTTTCGATCTCAAACCAATAAATTCTGTGATTATTTTACCGTTGCATTCGTTTTTCATTAGACCTGGCACTTTCTTGTTCACCAATGGAATGTTGTAGATATTGTCTTTGGGGTAATCGCTTGTATCAAACATGTGAATGTCACGTCTTATAATATCATAAACATCTTCGCAAGTTATTTCATACAAAAGACTATCGGTATCTGAATACAGCAACTTACAATCTTGATAACTAAAATTACGTAACATAATTATAATGAAAATCGTATAAACATGTTTTACTTACATCTAATATGGACATACCTACATATATCGGTTTCTTAAACATTATTTCATGCTTTGATAATTCTATGGCTACAAGATTTTCGTTAAATATTGTTCGACTGTGAAAATTAGGTTGAGATATGTAATGATTAGCTCCATATCTTCCATGGCATCGCGTTACTAATTTAACAACTTTGTGTTTACGAACATTCTCCATGGCTTTACCGAAAACAGCATTATTCATTAATTTAAATAGATTTTTCTCAAATTCCTTTTTTGCGTTTGTTCTAAGTTGAGTGTTTAACTCAATGTATGATTTTAACCATGGAGCTTGATCGAAAGATAGTATGCGATGCACTTTGGTTACATTTAAGCCTGCAGCTATAGCTTGTTTCAGATTCCTATAATGAATCACATATCGTTCTTTTTTATTCAACATTGTCATTAGTTTTGGCAGTTTTGATTTTGGAGGAACAGAGTGTTCAGCACACATTGGCATATCGGCATGAAGATTGTGTAGCGTAATATCGTTTGGATACTCGATATCTACTTCTAAAATGTACCCTTTTGCTGACTCATCGCTGATACTGTTAACATCAAAACAACTTATTTCTGTATGAGTTAAAAAACGAAAATTGTTGTAGGGTAGGTATTGCATCATTGCCCATCCGTACAAGTTATTCACGTCGTAGTACATGATGTACCTTGAGGGTTGCGTGGGGTTGTATCCTGCTGGACAATATTTATTGTTTGCCTTAGAATATCGCTTCGAACATTGACTAATACCGCCACGTATACCTCGCTCGATAAACAACAACATATCTATATCGGATATGAGTGCTAGTTCTATTTGTGTATATTTCAACATGGCATCCGAAGTATATCCAGGTAATGTGTAATAGTGGGCGGGATCTAATCCGTACGTTTTATAACTCGCACGAAAGTTTTCAAAAATATCGGCCAACAGCAAAATATCTGTTTTTATATATAACATCGTATAATCTTGAATTGTTTGACAATTAAACTCGTTCCACACTTCAACAGCGTGTGCATAATCTTTATCTGAAATGTGGACATCTTTTAACTTACTGTGAAATTTATCTTTTGACGGCAAACTAGTTTCTGATAATACATCAAGGGAAGTTATGTAATCGTAGGGAAATACACCTTTACGTGTTAGCAGAGATAATTGGTGTTCGCTTAGATCTTTGTTTTGTGCCTGTAGAATTTTGAAATCTTCTTTTTTAAAATAAGAAGCCAATTTATCTAATCCAGAGTTCATAAATTTAAATGAATCGATAAATCTAAACTTTAAACTACTGGCATCTTCGTGAGTTTTAGTGAAAGAAATATACCTCTCTTTATTCTGAGGCAAAACATAAATGTTACCCGGAAAGGCTGTACCGACATCTTTGATTAAGAAATGGCTATCATAACCGCTAAGGTTATGGTAAACAACCGGTATTACATGATCGATTTTATAATTTAAATTACAGCTTTGATGTGCAGGACCTCTATAATTAGCGGTGAAATGACAATGATCTTTTACCTTGATATCATCATCCTTAAAAGGTTTCGTGCAAATATAACAATGAGATGCTTCTCGATATTCGCGTTCTTGCAATTCATTTAGCTCTTCTATTGGAACTATGGTCTTGAAATGTTTGTTTAACTCTAACCCCATTTCGTACAATTCTTTGCCGAACCATTCCATGCAATCCGCACCCGTATATGATTTATAATGTGAGAGTGAATCATCATATGAACATTGCACATAATAACCTATGCTGCAGGCTTGATGTTTTTGATACTTTACAGTGTTACTCCCCACCTTTTCAGTTACAGGATTTAATACACATTCTATATCGCTATACAGAATAAATGGTACAGTTTGTTGATATTTATAATTAGCGAAGGTTAGTTTTTCGCCAGGCCGAGGGAGATTAATTTTACACTCGTTCAATTTTCTACAATCAATTTCGTGAGCGTCTAACCTTTGCTGATTATAAAAATAGTGCAAGCATCTATCGCATATATATTTCTTAGCACGATTACGTATTGTTAACTGGCTATTTACAAGTCTACTTAAATCTTTAATCCAGCAGTAGTGGTAATTTACTTCGGGCTCGGGATCCCTAATTACTGTACCGGGGTTTAAATCAGACAGTTCATCGAGATTTGTGTCCATCATATTCGCGGGATCGGTAAACATAAGCAGGTTCACATGATTCTGCTTCTTGTCTGAAGTTAGATACGCGGGGCACACACTAATTCCGTATTTGTTTCTGTTTAACACATACACATTCACTGAAATGTTTGGATTGTTTTTTTCAAACCTCGGAATTTGAGAAATTTTCACTGGGAAGTCCAATCCTTCACAATTCAACACATTCGAGTAATGAGGATACGAAGATACTCGATCGCCGTTAGTCCTGATTGGCTGTAGGGCTGACACGATCGCCCACGCAAAACAGAAGTTATCATCATTTTTCACGTTAACGCAAGCCTGCTTCTTTTTTTATATATTGCGGTAGTTCGATGTACGAAGATGCATGGAACACAGTACAGCTGTTTATGTTCACGGTTAAAGATATAATCTTCGATAACGCCCATCCACTTTCTTGTTCTTGAAATTCCTCTAATTGATTCAGAATAGAGTCTTGCACGTTATCGAAATACCACTGATTTAAGATTGCACGATTTTCGACATGTTCTTGCAGAATTACATTGTTTTTCGTGTTAAAATATTTCAAGTCTGTTATAACATTGTCCTTGATTTCTTTAACAAACTCACCACAAAATGTTGTGTTCACTTTCATAGCGGTTTTCTGTTTTTATACACATTCTTTATACGCGAAGCGAATAAATAAAATGCATCTTGTAAAAACGGTTTGGGATCCTTATGTTTTAAATTAATTATTACTCCGGTCCGAAGTCTGCATTTGTATGCGTTTTCCATCTCTTCCCACACTATTCGCGCACTTCTAGGTCGTTTTCTCGCCCCCGCACCCGTTTTATTGATATGAAGATTACATAGTACTTTTTGATACCGTTTCATGTGTCCACATATAGTTTCCAGATGACGTTTTTCACCAATATTTAAATTGTCCGCACGAACAGCTTTTTTTAGTAGTTTAGTATTACATTTACAATGTTTTATTAGCATTTCCACTTCCCTCCGTTTACACCCACCCTTCACAATATTTTTATACATTTTTTCAACACATTTCAGCATAGCTGATGCGGGTTACGTTAAACCTGCCATCTTTTCTCCTCTACGATGACGAATGGTTTTCCTATATATTAATCTTTATCTTATATACAAATGTACTAAATGTTTATCGCCGGCTTTTTCGCCACAAAAATTAATTAAATTCTCTTTGATAACGTGAAACGGATTCTCGGTTCAGTCGCAAGATTATGGTTTTCCTGTGAGATATTTTCAACAAGATACTCGGTTAATTAGTACTATCTAGGTTTTACTTTGCGATATTTGCAACAGGATGTTCGGTTGAGATTTTCGTTTATGGTTTCCAACACGATAAATTGTTAGCGGATATTTGGTGAGATATCTACTTCTAATTAGGCGTTTCTATCACGTTGATAAACAGTTTACCAGCTTATGACATTCCATTACAAACACATACAGTTTAGTTGTTCCTTGTTCTCCAAGCCCACAACATGGACTATTCGTTGAGCACCGCTCATATTGTGATTGGCAATGGCGACGATGGGGTTGATGTGGAGGCTCAGTTTGAGCGTTTGTATCCTGGATTCACACAGGTGTGGTTGCCAGATGGGCCTGGTGGTTGTGTCCTCTTTATTAAAATAACCGGTTGTGACATGGAGGCTATGCTTATCAAGCCTGGCCCCATGTACCAAGCGATTTGGAACCGATTCCAACTAAAACCTTTTTACGTTGGTCGGTTCGATAATAATGAACAGGGGTTCCACCAGCTCCATCGGGCAATACCCCTGATTATCGACACATATCAATACAGGACGTGTTATTTTTACAGGTTTCTGTATTACATGGTTTCAGAGCTTGATCACAGATGGCGCGTAATATCTGATTTCATTAATTAATTCCGCCGTATTACCGCTAGATGGCACATCATCTACAGTTCGGAGGCTTATCAGTTCTTACGGTTATGAGCGCGCTAAGTCCTTATCAGCTCTTGCGGTTTCTTATCAGCTTATCGCTTCGTGCTCATTTCTGGCTTACAATATCGAAATTCGAAATTATATTTGCAAATTTACTGGAAACAGCTTCAGGGCCCCGCCCCCGGCCCCCGCCCCCTGGAAACCGATCCGACACCTGCGCATCAGCTCACCTGCACCCCGCGCAGCATGGAGGCCAACGCCTTACAATATGGCGGCTAGAGCTGCGCAGACGATCTGCGCATCAGGCTGCGCAGACGACCTGCGTAGATGCATCCCCCTTCCCCCACCACACACCTGCGCGCGAATTTGAATTTCCGGCAGGCTGCGCAGAATTTGAATTTCCCGGCAAAATGACGTCACTTCCTGAGCCCGTAGTCACATTGGTTATCTACTAACATACCTTCAGCTCTTTGTTTACACGTCCTTGACGCGCTGTTCACACCCACTATCAAACAAAGATAACCTTTCACCGTCCGCTGTTATCACCGTGTCAAATTCCACAAGCCGAACACGTGGGGACATTTCGTCTTCAAGGGAAAGTAATCCAAGGTGGTGTATATGAATATTTGTTTGCTTTAATTAAATAAAGTAACTGATAATACCATGTATGCACTGCACTTGTGTTGACATTTGTTTAAATTCGCAGTACTGCCAACATCAGTCAAATACCCTGGGAATGCCAGTGACTGTCAAACATTGGAAAACCGAGCCCGCGCTTGCATTTGGGCCGCCTAACCGCAAGAGAAATACAATTAACATTTATTTTGTATATATGATTGTAAATAATTTACATGCTTATTTAGTTTATCCTTAATCTGTGAACTGTAATTAGTGATGAATAAATGTAATTTCGGTTACGTGGTATTCTTTGAATCAGTCAAAGTGAATTTAAATCAAAACTGGAAACAGTAAGAGCTACCCACTTATTTGGGCAACATTAATTAACGCCGTTATTGAATAAATACACTGGGAAGCGTTGCAAGCTTGCTTATTCTTCGGCAATTGCTCTATCCATGGTTCATGACAGCCCCACACGAAATCGGAGATGAATCTTCATACTATTCTTATATTTTGACGTAGTAGATTGACAACACAATCCAGTCGATCGTCGAAATCAACAATTGACTTTGTGGACCGGCAACATCTTGTTCACGGACCGGCACCGGTCGGCGGACCACCACTTTCAGAAACACTGTTCTAGAATAATTGAAAAATATGCTACCATTAATTCTAGTTTTGAAAAGATCGTTGAACCATTAATTTTGTAGATGAAATCTTGGATAAATTGTATAGGGTAGATATCGGGGATTGTAGCACTATTCAATGAACGATAATCGTTACACACTCTATAACTACCTTCCGCCTTCTTTGCCCAGTGAATGGCTGCTACCCATGGACTCGATGCTCTTTGTATAATATCTAATTCTAATAATTCCTGCAATGATTTTCCAAAAATGATATTTGTTCAGAATTTAAACGTCTGTATTTTGTAAAACGAGGTGATGCTGTAGTGACAATTTTATGTACAATTTTATGCTGTGCTCGAATCAGGGATGGTTTTCTTTTAATGAAGGTGTTGAACCGTTGATTGATTCAGTTGTTAATTGTTGATGGTTGGATGTACGTGTAACTACATAGTTACTTCGGGAACAACTCATAGGCAAAACATGTTAATGAGTGTTTGAGAATGAACATTGTGTAAGTGTATGTGTACAGTTGACACGTGTATAACGAAAGGGAGATATCATCGCACTATGATAATGTGGCGGAAATGGTCGATAGGCGATTTAAGCCGGAATTGATCGACGATTGTAAAATGATATACAACTAAGATTGTTGGTTGAAGTTTCAGATACAGTGTGTATGAGGTTGCTGTGCATGCGCTCCCCGTTGTAGACAAGCGACTGATGAGTATGATTGAGGTTGCAGGTTGAATCATGGTAACTGGTAAAGGCAATGGGCACCGCACCAGAAACAGGTTTAAGCTGTTGACAAGACGTTTGCCACCTTCGATGAACATGCTTCGCCGGGCTCGGTTTTACGTGGTGTGGGTGTACAGCGAATTTTGATAAATTGCTAATGGACATGGAATCTAGCTTTCTGGGAATGTTATGCTGATGAAGGGTTGGGTGTCATATTCTTTGATTATTTGAGCACCCGTGTATTCATAAGTTTGCTAGTTGCAACGGTTCGATATTTAAAATTAATAACTAATTTAAAAAACTGGATCAAATTCAGCTTTAAAAGGGGCAGATCGACATCTATTACATAAAAGGTTCACTCAATTTGACGTGGAAAATATTAAACCATAGTTCAAGTTTTACTTCCCTATTAAATGTGATTTTACGGACGCATTTACGTACCAAAAATGTAACTTTTTTGGACACCATGAATTTTTCGTCCGCAAACACTTTTCGTCCTCAACAACTCTTATAATTCGGACTTCACTTTAATTTTTTTTCAAATTATGACGGTCGACGGAAAAATTTAATATGCACCTCGGACGAAAACTGCTTTTTATGGTTTTGCCTGATTGCTTGCCTCGGCCAGCAATTGCAGGCATCGTCCATAAAAAGCCAATTTTTCGTCCTTGATGCATAAATAACTATTTTAGAAACAGTATTCACACATTTTAATATTTTTTATTATCGAGTTATTTTGGGATGACGGAAATGTTTGCTTCCGTGTCAACAACGAAATTAATACTATTAAATTTGTCGAACCTCTACACATAACGGTAGAAGAGGATTCGGAGGTAGTAGTAAATTTATCGAATAAACTAATGAATTCGGTTACTCTTGAAAGTTTGTTTAACTGAGGTGCAGATACAACTCGTTAAACATAATTTGGGTTTTTTGAACTAAAGGAACAGAGTGAAGTGCATTTTATTGCCTTGGGATATGTTTTGTGACTTCGATTGGTATAGTATGTCAGTTGTAACATATTACTGTCAAAGTGCGGTGAGGCAAATATATTGCTAGAAGGTTGAGAATTTGATTGGGATAAGGTAGAAAATTGTTTAAGTTTAAGGACTAGTTCTCTGATGTCCATTTTCTCGTTGGAATACACGAACAATTTTAACTCAGCAGGTAATTTATGAATGAAGACGTCACGTGCCACTGTAACGCTGGCGTATGCAGCAAATTATAACCATACATCAAAAATGTATTTAATTTGTACATCGCTCATTTAAGCGCAATCGGGAGTTACATCTAGCTAACGCTCGAGCTGTTAATAACAAAGCAAGCGCCCACTATGCGCGAAGTCACGGAGAAACAAACACGGCGCCGCCTCCCACTTAATGGTACTGGGAGCGGGTGTACCGATAAAACCGCCCGAAGAGTATAAAACAAGACTCCGCAACCGTTTAAATCACTTGAGTCCACCGATCCTCCTCCTCCTCTCTGTCTCTGTCTCATGGAGTAGACCTACAACCCTTATCGGACCAGGCTTTTGGGATGTGATAGTTAAACTGTCTCACCAAAAGCTAACCCTCCGCGCCTAGCTTTCCTTTGAAGCGAAGCCTCCTGGATTCAATTTCTGTCTTGACAGCTGAACTGTCTTATGAAATAGAATCCTCTAGGCTTACACCCTATCGTGACAGCCGAACTGTCTCATAGGGTAAACAGCTTAAAGCGACCCCAGGGCCCCGTTCGTAAGGACGAATTCCTGCGTAACGAACCACTTCACCAAAGTGGTTGAACAGTCAAAACAACCTAAAATACTAACGTACCTGTATTACGCCTGTGGAGAACCTGAAGATACTTCGTGGCCGTTGTCCGAAGGCACATTATACTGCTCCGGGACGAACGCAGATTTCAAGCACCTTCGCGGTCAAATTCATCGGCCACTAGCGAAGGAATTCCACCAGGTAAAATCACACGTTGCCGGTGCTTCTGGAGTTCCGAATTTCCATATTAAGGAACGATCTGCACTAGCTAATACACTGCCCCGGAACCACAAGTATCTTGTAATTACTTTGTTTTACGAATGTTCTTGCAGAGTGCGAAACGTAAACAAACCGCTGCATTCGTGGACATGCCCACCGCAAAAGTGGCGTCCCGGCCGCAAGTTATACAGGGTAGCGTACATACTTCGCCCCAGGTCCAAGGCAGCCGCCAAGAACACATTTGTGCTGATTGGGTTGCAAACCAACTAGGAACGGAGAAAATGCGAGTCCAGAAAGAATAATTTTATTAATGTACATAGCAGCTCGTAAATATTAAGTACTATTTTGTACAACTAGCTAACAACGTTATACCGTTGGATTATAAATTGTGCTTTTCTAACCTTATACATTTGAGATCGAGTGAACTTCCATTCGATTGAGCTGCCTGAGGTCGAAATTAACAAAACTGAGCTTTTCCGAAACTAGTGGAAGTCATGAATTTCCAGAATAATTTACCAGGACGGAAATTAAATTCGGAAGGTTAAAACGTTACACCACATGACCAAAGATCTGTTCAAACAACAAAGATAGTTTTGAAAGAACTGGTTCAATATAACAATTTTGAATTCTTTCCTTCAGTTTACTAAATGGTTGGCGTTGGGGTTGTGTTCTCGCACTTTTGAAATAACTTCAAGAGGCAAGTTAAGCATAATCAAGCTGTACCTTTGGGCCGTATCATTTATGTCTATGTGGGTGAAAAATGGCCAACAAGGACCAAATAAAGAGTGACATCATGTGGCATAAAAGGCAGAAACGGTAATTTACTTTCCATTACCTTGGCAAAAATGGGTGATTTAGCTGCACTGATGGTCAATGACGGAGGATAGTTGTGTGCAGCAGAAGGGTATGGTAGAGCAAGGCTCGGAAGTACAGGTATACTTGAGTTGGGTCTGGCAGATCAAAAGTTCAGGGTCGAAATTGTGAAGATGAGGTTGTCGGTGGAGGAGTACACAGGACAGGACCAGGGCTTCTCTGGTGGACGACAGCTTAGTAATGGGTTGTAGGGTGTAGATCACACATAGGACGTCTGAATCAACAATTTGTAAGATATAGTGCCTTTTGGTGTGTATATCTTACAATATATCTGCTTACATATAGAGGTCAATTAAAGCATATCTTGTTTAAAGAACCAATATAATAAACTTGTTTATATTTTGTTTGATAATAACACCGCACCACATTAACTCATTCCTGTTGTGAAACCACGTTTCGCGTCACATGACAAATTTTGAATACTAGCTGATTTATTTATATCATTGTTTTGTTTTGGGACCAACTTAAATCTTATTTTTTTGTTTTATATTTGGCTTTGATTAAACATGTTTTCCTTTAAAACTGTTAACCATTGCAAATACTACATAACTTAATATTCCTAGTAACTGTTAACACTTTAATTTTTCTTAAGTAAATTTGACGTTACATTTATAAAATTACCTTATTAAACTATATATTCTCTTCATAAATACTTTTCAACTTTCATACTCAGTTTATAACAAGTTCCTCTTACACTTCAAACATAACATCTGCAAATCCACACACTACCCCAGCCTGCACCAAGGACAAATGTACGCCACCATTTTATCCTAATACCACGGCAACAGTAAAGACTTTCTTATACATGTGTTCTCATATGTCTAACTAAACTACTTTTTAAAGATGCTTTATATTCACATACAGAACAACTGTAAAGTTTCGCTCCTGTATGAGTCCTTAAATGTTTAACTAAATGACTTTGCTGCGTTGTTTTATATTCGCACACTGAGCAAATGTATGGCTTTTCTCCTGTGTGTGTTCTGATATGTATAATTACAGTCTTTTTCTCTGCTGCTTTGAAATCACAAAAAGAACAGCCGTAAGGTTTTTCACCTGTATGAGTCCTGATATGTACAAGTAAATGACTTTTATCTGCTGTTCTGTAGTCACACATAGAGCATTTGTAAGGTTTCTCTCCTGTGTGTATCCTCATATGTACAACTAAACTACTTTTTTGAGTTGCTTTGTATTCACAAACTGAGCAACTGTAAGGTTTTTCTCCTGTATGAGTCCTTATATGTGAAACTAAACTACTTTTTACAGTTGCTTTGTATTCACACATGGAGCAACTGTAAGGTTTCTCACTTGTGTGTGTCCTCATATGTCCAACCAAATTACTTTTCTGTGTTGCTTTGTATTCACAAATAGAGCAACTATAAGGCGTTTCTCCTGTATGCGTTCTCATATGTCTAACTAAATAAGTTTTTTGCGCTGCTTGGAATTCACAAACGGAGCAACGGTAAGGCTTTTCTCCTGTATGTGTTGTCATATGTCTGACTAAATTATGTCTACTTGATACTTTGTATTCACAAATGAAGCAACTGTAAGGCGTTTCTCCTGTATGTAACCTCATATGTTCAATTAAATGACCTTTTTGTGTTGCTTTGAATTCACAAACAAAGCAACTGTAAGGTTTTTCTCCTGTATGAGTCCTCATATGTGTAACTAAATGATGTCTACGTGTTGCTTTGTATTCACAAACAGAGCAACTATAAGGCGTTTCTCCTGTATGTGTCCTCATATGTCTAACTAAATTCCTTTTTTGTGATGTTTGAAATTTGCATACAAAACAATGGTGAGGCTTTTCACCTGTATGTGTTGTCATATGTCTAACTAAATGATGTCTATGTGTTGCTTTATATTCACAAACGGAACAAATGTAAGGCTTTTCTCCAGTATGTGTCCTCATATGTATAATTAAATCACCTTTTCGGGTTGCTTTATATTCACAATTCTTACAATTGTAAGGTTTTTCCCCTGTATGACTCTTCATATGTGTAATTAAACTACTTTTTTGTGCTGTTCTGTGTTCACAAATAGAGCAACTGTACGGCTTTTCTCCAGTATGTGTCCTCATATGTGGTATTAAATCACCTTTCCGGGTTGCTTTATAATCACAATTACTGCAATTGTAAGGTTTTTCTCCTGTATGACTCTTCATATGTGTAATTAAACTACTTTTTTGTGCCGTTTTATATTGACAAACAACGCAACTGTATGGTTTTTCTCCAGTATGTGACCTCATATGTCTAATCAAGTTACCTTTACATGTGGTTTTGAATGCACACACAAAGCAGCTGTACGGCTTTTCTCCTGTATGATTCTTCATATGTATGATTAAACTACTTTTGTGTATTGTTCTATATTTGCAAACATAGCAATGGTATGGCTTTTCTCCAGTATGTGACTTCATATGTCTAACTAAACTATCTTTACGTGTTGTTTTGTATCCACAAACAGAACAACTGTGCGGCTTTTCTCCTGTATGAATCCTCATATGTGTAGTTAAACTACTTTTCTGTACTGTTTTGTATTCACAACAAGAGCAACTGTATGGTTTTTCTCCGGTATGTGCCATCATATGTCTAACTAAACTACCTTTACATGTGGTTTTGTATGCACACACAGAGCAACCATAAGGTTTTTCTTCTGTATAAGTCCTCACATGTGTGAATAAACTAGTGCTTTCGATGCTTTCTTGTTTGATGTATAACTTATCAAAATTTTCATTGTTATCCATATCCTGCAACATGCATGATGCTGTTTCTATAGAACTACAAGATTTACTATCCATAGTTTCTTGTTTGATGTTCATCATGTTTGTTTAAACGGCAGAATTCCTTTTAATGATGTCAGCCAACGGAATTGAAATATTTTCACACCTTCAACAAAAGAAGATCGTCACTAACCTAGAATAAAATTAGCAATATGGCAGAATTGAGCATCAAACAGCAACATTTTCATTTTACTATAAATTTTAATAACTTTGGTATTTCATAATTTGTTCTTGCGCTGCAAAAATAATATAGATCTCAAATGATACGCAAATCAAATTAGGCCCAATGGTTGTGTTCTATTTTATAAGATTAAACTTGTGCTTAGTTTTGATATTTAATTCTAAGAAAAATTCCTATATGTTGCAATTTGCACTTGCGCATGGAAAAACTACATATACAAATTATTATTAAAGATCTGACAAAACAAAGTCAGGTATTTTAAGTAGTACAAGTGAGAGGTATGGCTATAAAAATGTTTGAGCATATGTTGGCGTTGGAAATACAATCGGAAGACAAACTGCCATTCCTAGACGTACTAGTCCAGCAGAATGGTGACACTTTACAAAGGTATATCGAAAACCAACCCATATGGGGAGATACCTACACTGCAGTTCTAACCACCATAATACCATAAAACGCGGTGTTGTTAAATGCTTATATAATGGATCCCAAGACCTTATGCTCGGAGGAAGACCTTAAACAGGAAATTGAGATAATCACAGAAATTCGGCAAGGGAATGGCTACCCAAAAAGAACTCTAAACCAAATGCTACACGAGATAGACAGAAATACAACACCGGCAGAGAATGAAAAAATGGAGCCGACAACCACGGTTGTATAACCATACATGCGAGGAGTTCCCGACAAACTGAGAAGAAACGGAAATAAATTCAACATAAGAACTGCCTTCACGTCCACAACAATTCTGAGAGACATGATGACACATACCAAGCCTCAGAACGGAATTCAGAGTTCGAAGAACTGTATCTACAGCATACCGTGCGAGTGTGGAACACAATACATAGGGGAAATACAACGACCCCTAAGAGTGAGATTATCGGAACACCGCAAGGATAATAGAAAGGGCGAAACCATCAAATCCACGATCCCAGAAAACGTCTGGAACGAAGACCTCTTCATTCAATGGGATAACGCATCAATTGTAACTAAAGAGGAAAACAGGTTTCGTAGGAAGCTGAATGAAGCTACCTACATAGCGCTGGCAGAAAAACCAATTAGCCAAGCTAGTGCAAAAATAAAACCCATCTGGATGCCACTACTGCGCAGAGAATTACAAAATAGTCTATAACTAAAATATATGGCCGTGCTGGTAAGAGTGACAGACTTGTAATCACAGCGATCAGTGGTCCCGGTTTCAAGCCCCGGGGTAGGCACAAGTGTACATGAAAAGACGTATAAAAATCAGTCCTTCTCAGGACTAACCACGAATTCATTCATTCACCTTACGATGGGAGTAAACTAAAAATTGTCGAAACGTCATGTGGTAAATATCCGAGACATTGGAAAAGGTCCGATAAAACATCTCATTAAAGTAATATTTTATTTCTACCATATAGGTAACTAATGTAAAAGGGGGGCAATTTCCGTTACCAATATAAGAATATAATTCGTTGAATTTTGATTTAATCATCATCTTTTAAATCAGCTAATAGGATCGTCTACCATACTGACAATATAGCGACTCGCGATTTTCAATTTGGTACGAGCTAACTTGGTTTTGTTTCACATATCAAATGAACTAATTTAGAAATTGCAATTGATTTTTCTAGGTTAGGTTCTGGCGTTAGCACAATAAAGACTATTGAGAAAAAAGTAACGTCCTTCTGCCGTTAATACTTGTCGTAAATAAAATGCTAATTTTGTATCAAATAAAACGTTTCAGCATTAGAACCAAATTAAAGTTGTGAAAACGTGACGTTATAACGTTAGCACTTATCTAAAAAATGGTGTTGACAAAACTTTGTTTTAATGTATAAAACACGTACATTCTCTGTTGAAATGGCAAAAACGTTTGAATAATACCTATATGTTATTGTACTATATCAATACTGTCTGCGTGATCGAAATATGATTCATACAAGTCTAGGTCGTTAAAATTTAACAGCCACGGCCATTATAACCGTTGCTACACTATTAAATTACGTGGGGGATTCGGTTACTAGTAAGTTCTATTTAAATTACTTATATTTAAATTACATATCTATCTGACACCTGAAAAGGCAGAAGAAATCGCAAAAGAAGAAGAAATAACATGTCTTAAAATTAGCTACTTTTAGTAGATATTACGAAAACTATTAAACAACATACGGCCAATATTGAGCATATCACTGACTTGGACAATTTATTAGCCTCGGCCTAATCGGCCTTGGCCACAGAATGTATCTTCATCCGTTATATGATCAATATCGGCTTAATACCGTTAAATACTACATATAGGTGAAAATGTGCAATAACATGATAGGTATGGTCGGGTATGGTGGTGGGTCAGTCATTGTATGGGCGGAAATAAACTCAAAAAATCGTACTGAACTTTTAATTGCAAAATAATGGGAGCTTAACTGCTGCAAGATATTGGGATGAGATTATTGTCCCCCATATACAGCCATTTTCCGAAGAATTTTGTCCAGAATTTATTCTGATGCATGATACCGCTTGTATAATCATAACGAAATACCTTAACGACGCTAATATTGCAACGATGATGTGGGCTGCTTGAAGTCCTGATTACAACTCTATTGAACACACTTGGGACACCTTACGGAGAAGGATAAAAGCGTTACTAATAGCATCAGCAACGTTAAATCAGGTGGCTCAAGTACTACACGAAGAATGGGCTCTCATACCACAAGAAATATTTAGGAGGCTCATTCAAACTATTCCCTTTTGTATGCAAGCTGGAATGCAAGAGGTGAAGATATTGACACCAGTAAATTTGTTTTGGCGTATTTTTTAAAATTTGATAGTGTTGCTTATTTTTATGATTTAAGGTTTTTATTGTTTTTTTCAATATTAGGCCTTCAAATTAAACAATGCTTCTCTATTTTAGTAATAAAAGTACCATCTTTACTTGTGTATGTGTCTTATGACGATAATAATAACAATAAACAAAATATTATAGCTATTTTTGTTGATCCCTAAATTTTGTGTCATAGCGACTCAATAAGCAATCTAACTCAGCAATAATTATGCAACAGTTATAAAAACAGTTAGTTAGTAGTGCACTGAATACTGACAATTTTTTCGAGGTTTGCAAAAGGCATGAGTGATTAGCAGAAAATAATCATACTAATATTGAATGCACGTGAGATATCTGTTAAGAATGTTGCCCTACGTCCTATTTCCTCAAGAAACAAGAATTCTGTAACATTCACATGACAAATTGTTGCTGAAATCGCATTAACATAAAATAATCAACTGAAATCTTCATAGAAACTAAGATAAATAGCCTATAAACTATCATGCCTATTCAATTTACCTGTCATTTGTCAAAAATTGCCCAATTGGCCAATCAAAAAAAATAGCAGCAGATGTTTAAGTGAACATTGTAAACAAATGTAGTTTTTCAATTTTCGTTTTCTGTAACTATACAAATTGTGTGGCTTATTACTGGAATTACCAGAAATATTTAAAAAAAAATGATTTGATTCATTGAATAGTCCCTTGAATACCATTCTTCATCAAAGTTACCTAAGCAGATTATTTCTGCAGTGGAATCACTACTGATGTTAGTTAGTGCATATTTCTGATATATATTTGAGTGAGTGAAGTGACTATTTATATGCTTACCTGAAGTCTGTGACAAAAATTTGCAGAATTAGACAAACCACCTTGTCGCTGTGGAATCCGATGTTGCAATTGAAGTTTACTATATTTCTGAAAGAGAATACTCATATTACAAATGCTTTTTTAGTTGCTCACCGAAATATAAACATTTACAATTATACCAATATATCTTATACGTACCGAACACAGTCAAAAATACAAGCGGTTGTTACCTACACCTACAGGGTTTGAAAATAGTACCGAATCTAACAGATGCATGTAATGCACCCAATTAATAACTGTGATAAACAAATCATGCTAGTAAACGCCCAGTTCGCAGTCTTTAGGTTAGACCAGATACGTATTGAAACTATTTACTCAAATTTCTGTACCAACATCACCTGACTAACGATTGCTATCGTATGGTTTAATATTCAGAAACGTTTAATATCAACAATTGTATTCCTAACTACATTAAATTGGAAATGCACGACGCCATATAAAATCATTCGTTGTCTTATTGATCTACTCGTGCGCAAAGGATCTACTCTAGAAAAACCTAAATATAGAAGGGGACCATTATGTAATGCATAATATTCATGCATCACCATAACATTTCTTTTTAAATAAGTCGCTATAATTTCAACTAATTAATAAGTAATTAGATTTGCATTTAAATCGATAAAATCTCTATTATTTCAACATTGGTGAAAGTAAAATTGAGGCAAATTATAGAATCATTATTTTTGAAAAATCCCACATCAGCATTAAAATTGCCATTTTTGCAGAAATACGTACAAAATATGTTCAGAAAAATTTATTTACTTAGACGAAAGTTATATCTATCAGAATAGGGTTACATAATGAAGATGTGAAAGCAAATGAAAATTGAGAACTGAGGGCAAGAGGTACATACCATTACATGCTTGATGTAATGAAATATGTTTGAAGGGGTAGTTTTATTTTATACAGTAAAGTAAGATAGAGGACAGAGACTATTGCAAAACAATGAATGGAGACACACTTAAGAAATGAGTTGTTGACCAATTACTTCCAGCATTAAGCAGATTTACTGAAAAATGCATGGGCTCCATACCATACCTTGTTACGTTACTCGATAAGCCATCCATTTCTTCCTCATTAAAATATGAAATGATGACTGGCTAAAAACAAATAAAATTGACTTTAACGAAAATATAGATACCTAACAACACATTTTGAGTAATGTTATAAAACCATCGGTAAATCCAAGTAGTAAAAAATACGTTATTGATCACCTTTTTGGTCAACACGGAAATGCCATTCTTCGACTGCCTCCTACCAGTGCCAATACAATCCAATCGAGGTGGCATTGGTAGTTGTTAAAGTTTAATATAACAAACATATAAAATAGCTACAATCTTCCAGAAATAGGGTTGAAAATTTATGATGTACTGTAACGCCGCATTTCATTTATGCGTTACTTTTATATTTCGCTCCTCTATGCAGCACGCATATCTAATTTTAGTTTCCGGGCGTACCTCTTCAGCAGAGAGTGCAAGAATTTGGTTTTTCTGAAATGCGCTGAACTTTCGATAAGAAGTAGTACCTGAATAGGATCTTTGGCAAGTGCTCTTTTTCGATTCCAAGCATTGATCGAGGGCAGCTGTGCTCGCGAACAAGTTAACCCTCCGATGGGATTTGACATGGCTTAATCGAGTAGGCTATGTAGCTGTGACTGTTTTCATGACAGTTGAAGGTACGATTTTCATCTTTGGTGAGATTTTTTATTTTCACTAATTTCGTGGTACTTAGGCTTGTTCCTGCGGCTTGTATCTGTAACCTGATTTAACTGCTATTGTTGTTGACTCCACACCACGATATGTTCTCGTCTGTGAATCTGCCAACTGCTAGATTTTCTTCCCGTTTTATAATTTTTTCGAAAGCCTCCCATGTTGGTGGTTCTTCAGATTCTGTTTTGTTTCTTTTCAATTCTCATTGCTTCATTCCAAAAAGTTTTTTCATAATATTGTTTCATTATCTCCGTTATCTGCTTTTCGACCATACGCAGCTCGCCTTAATTTCTTAACCCCACTGTTTCCTCTTGGTATCCTTTCCTTTGCTGTTTGCCCTTTTTATAGAACGCTTTTTTGTTCGTATTTTTATTATTCTTGCAGCGTTTCTATTTTTTTGTTGATTTTGTCCCTCTTCATTTTACTAAAATTGTTTTGATTTTTTTCTAGCTGTTTCATACTGCCGTTCCGCCCCATTAACCTGTTGTAGCCATTGTATTTTCGCTGTTCTGCCCTCTTCAATTGCTTCCTTGCATTCCTCATCGAATCAATCTTTGTTTTGATTTTCTACTTTTCTTCTTGCCGTCTAATAAGGTTGTCTTTGGAAAATTCCATTTCTCTTCTTTTTTACTATTATTTGTTAGCTTCTGTTGTAACATTTCTGCATATTTCTCTTTTGTCTCTTCCTTCTTTATAGCTTCTGTGAAACTCATTTTTGCCTTTGGATGGTTTGCTGTGTAAGTTGGTTTGAGTTGCGTTGTTGTTATTCCATTCAGAAAGTGATCCGATCCAACCGCTGCTCCTCTACACGAGCTTACATTTTTAATAGCATTTATCTGCCTTTTTGAGATCAGAACATGATCTATCTGGTTTCTACTTTTTCCATCGGGGGAACACCAGGTTTGTTTATATATATTTTTCCTTTTAACCACAATATTTTTTATCTTTGCCGCAAGATTGACTAGTCGTTTCCCCATTATTGTTCGTTTTTTCGTGTACGCTTTCCTTTCCTGGTATTTCTTTCTCTTTCCCTATTTTGGCATTTTGGTCTCCTATGATTATGTTTATGTCGTACTTAAGAATTTTGTTCATTGTGTTCTCTAAATCTTCGTAAAATCTTTCTTTTTGTTCCTCATCTGCTGTTTGTTTTACTATATTGACCTCTTACTCTTAATACGACGACCGCGTGGCGCAGTGGTAGAGCATCAGGCTTGCACTAAGCAAGTCCTCGGTTCGAATCCATGGATAGGCGGAAATTTTCCGCAGTCCATTGGATCGGTATCGGGTCGGTCACCATTCGCCGTTGGGATAGAATTAACGGCGCTCTTCCCGGAAGACTGGTCTATGGGAAAGAGAAACCTGACCACACACAACACATGCTACATACAATGTACACATCGTATACATATATATCATATAGTCGGCGGCCGAACATCTCGGGTCGCAGACTCGGGTCTCCCGGCCAAACAAGCCATACGCTAAATAAATAATAAAATACTCTTAATACGCTTATTCTTTCATTTATTTTTTCCCGTCCTACTGTTTTTTTATTCCCTCATGAATCAGAAAACCTGTCCCATATCTACTCTCTTCACCTCCGTTGCTCCATGTATATTCTTGAATTTTCGTATTTACTTCCCCTTTGATGTTGGTTTCTTGTATTTATAAAATATCAGTTCTATATCTTCTTGCATCTCCTACCAATTGCTTTATTTTTCTTTTCCTGTTTATGCCTTGGGTATTCCAAAATGCGATTATTACCTCTATAGTTTTTTCATTTTATTCTTCATCTCCACCATCTCTCTGCTTTTCTTGTTTGCTCTAACATCCAATTTTATGGCTTTTTTCTGCCAGCTCTCTTTCTCTTTTAAGCCATGTCTCGCCTTTCGAAATTGCATTATTTCGTGTGTTGTATATACTAACTTTGTTTTTCCGCCCAGGGATTGCCAGTGATTGCTTCTTTTCCTTAATATTTGTAAATCCCTTCTCAATGCCTCTCTTGCCGCGTTTATTTCCTCTTCTTTTATTCTTACACTTTCCCTAAGTTTATTTAATTCCGTTAGCGTAGTCTGCAATTCGTACAGACTTTTTTGAAGCCCTATCCGTATTTCTGTTTGTCTCTTGTAAATCCTTCATCATCTCCTGTATTACTTTTCAGAGTTCTTCGTTCTCCATTTCCGCCACTGAAAGTATTCGCGCGTGTGGATGTGCGTGTAAAGTCCTTTAGCTAGTTGCTGTTTAAAAATCTTGGGTGGGCCAATCCCCGCGTGACATCTCCGGGCGTGGTTATGACGTATGCGTATTTGCTAAGTTCACCTTTATGGTTCGTTGGATATCTGGCCTGTTGTCTTAAATCGTTGGTTCCTGTACTGCGTTCACTCTAATTTAAACCTCACTTCTTACACTGCACCCCACTTAGCACTTATTCGCTTTCTGATTTCAATTTTGTCCTCTTAAAAACTCCGTAAAATCACCGTATGTGGGTCGAGGCCGCGGTGGACAGTTGCTCGACGCCAACGTACTGTCACCCCACTGTGTCCACGGATTGAGTTGATAATAGGAGACAAATCTTTATTATTAATTTTACGACGAAATGTCATTATTTAAAAAAAAATCTGCTTTTCAAGAAAATAACATTGCCATATAATCATCTTCGATTTGATGTACAGGGTGAGAACAAATTAAGAAAACATGAAATGTTTCAAGAGAATTATCAATATATATTATTTTACACCAAATTTTTATAAAACAAAGCTATTTTTAACCAAAAATGAAGCTTGAATATAAAATTTCTAAGCAAAATTCAATTTTTTACTTTTATTCCACGTAGCTACCTCCCACTTCAACACATTTTTCAGCCCTCTTAATAAATTCTTCGTACACTTTACGATAGGTTTGTGGCTCATTCAGTTCATTTTTGATTAGAAATTTTGTATTCAAGCTTCATTTTGGGTTAAAAACCCTTTAGTTTTATAAAAATTTTGTGTAAAATAATATATATTGATAATTGTCTCTTGAAACATTTGCCGAACAACTCAGAAACAAAAACTACAGAAAAAACAAAACCAAGCTCTGCGTTATACTCTTCAGTGTAATCGTTACACTAGTATAAATTCACTGTTAGAATCAACCGGTATCCTCAGTGTATGGCAAAGAGTATTTTTAAATACAATGATAAAATTAAAAATTGATTATGTTCTGTACATTTATTAAGAAATGCTCATTATGTTACAGATATACATAGCTATCAAACTCTTGCCAGAGATGACTTTTATATATCTAGAGTGCTAAATAATTAGTCAAAATGATCTGTTTGACAATGGTTTTATTCAATTTAATAACTTGCCAGTGGTCACAAAAGAATGTTAGACAACATTAAAAAAAACACAATATTTTTAACAAAATGTAAATGTTTATTAATAGATAATGTAATATATTTACGACTGTTTAAAAATACAGTGTAGATTGTTTCTTACTGTTGACAAAAATTTTATATTATGTACTTGTTGGCAGTATATTACAAAATAAATTATAAAGGTTTTTTGCATATATGAGTTCTCATATGCTTGGCTAAATCATTTTTTTGGGACGTTTCATAGACACAAAGAGAACAAGAATAAGGTATTTCACCTGTGTGAGATTTTATATGTTTGATTAAAGTTGATTTTACAACGGTTCTATAGTTACAAACAGAACAGCAAAAGGATTTCTTGCCTATATGAGATTTCAGATGCGAGACCAAATTACATTTTACTGCGGTTCTATATTCACAAACAGCACAAGAATAAGGTTTTTCGTCTGTATGTAGTTTCATATGAGTGAGTAAATGATGTTTATGGGCAGTTTTATATTTACAAACAGAACAACAAAAGGGCTTTTCGCTAGTATGAGATTTTACATGTGTGACTAGATTATTTTTGTAGGCAGTTTTATATTCACACACAGAACAAGAATAAGGTTTTTCGTCTGTGTGTGATTTGATATGAGCGACTAAATGATGTTTATGAGCAGCTCTATATTTACAAATAGAACAACAAAATGGTTTTTCGCCAGTATGAGATTTCATATGCGATACTAAATGACCTTTCTGAGCTGTTTTATATTCACAAACAGAACAAGTAAAGGGTTTTTCGCCTGTATGAGTCCTCATATGTCTGACTAAACAATTTCTATAGGCAGTCTTATATCCACAAACAGAACAAGAATGGGGCGTTTCGCCTGTATGTGATTTCATATGTGAGACTAAACTAGATTTTGCTGCGGTTCTATATTCACAAACAAAACAAGAATAAGATTTTTTGCCTGTATGTGAATTTAAATGTGTATTAGACTGCATAGGTGTAACCAAACTCTGTGCTGTTGAATTTTGAGCTATATAATTTTGGTCTTTAATTTCAAACTCACATTTAATATCAATTTCTGAATAATTACTGATGTCACTACTGCTTTCAATGACTTCTTGTTTGATAGGAAATTTCTTAAGATCTTCATTGCCATCAAAATGCAATGAAGTGGCTGTTGAACTATAAAAATTATTATCTGGTGTTTCTTGATTAGTGATCATCATGTCTAGTTTAATGAGGGCTTGGGAAGTAATAATTTTTCGCTCAGTAATATACGATTACAGGAACTTTGCGATCGCAACACCTGGAACAAGTACGTATAATTAGAATTAGCAAACTACATATAATTATAATTATTTTATTTTGGAACTATAAGCTTGTTTATTGGCCCTTGACCGTAATATAGCGTTTGTCGTTTATGGCCTGAGGGTCTATAAAGTTGTTAAGCAGTGCAACACACAAATAGCAACATGAACAATCTACATAGTAACCATAACACACTTTCTTTTTCATTTTGAGAGCCAAAATAAAACGTATGTACCATATGCATAACCATGACTATAGCTCTAAGACAATTTAAAGCACTCCGCATAATCTATTAATTGTGCCGTTAATACATAAACAAGTATTATACACTCTTCTGTAAATAAGACTGGAGTTATTTTAAAACTAATAGTTTAAACAGAATACTTATTTATATATAGCCGGCCAAAAAAAGTTGATGCCTGCGGACAAAGTTTGAAGGTTGCGAATCACATACTTGAACATTACTTTCGTCGCTATTTATCATGACTTATATTTTACAGCCTGCTGAATGTTTTGTCTACTTTATAGTCTGCCGGGCGTTAAGTTTTACTTTCGATAGCGTAAATATTGTTGCATAGAAAACAGAATCACTATAACTACCAATCTATCGTTGATTTACAAAGTCTTTATAGCAGATAAAGAAGCTCTTAAAGACTTGGATGTTATTTTTCATTTGTTCTGTTCATTTGCGCGGTAGAAGAGGGGTCTATAATACGAGAAATAAACGTAGCGGCGAGTTTGCTTTTTATGTTGACTGATTGCAATTTACCTTAAGTAAACAACCAAAAGTTTTTATTCATTGGGTGGAATGGTGTAATACTTCTCCAATAACAAAAATGTGGCCCTTGAAACTATCTAAAGAATAATACTTAATAACAATTCATGTGAATGCCTACAATACTTAACCTCAGTTTCAGAAGTGTTTTGTTGCCACTCAAGTATAACTAACTATTGAAATTTCGAATGTCAACGTTGTCAGAGAGTTGAAGCTGGGTATTAAATCACATTTAGGCGAAAAAAAACGAGTTGATTAGTTAATTAATTACACTTAATTGCGGCTATACAGTGGACTGGGTGTTGCTTGTTGTTACAGACCAGATCATATATATTAACCACTCTCATTCATTTTTAAGAGACAAGTTGTAGCGCCATCTGTAGTTGCTGCGTATCAATCAAATACAATCGATAATTATATATATAAACCGTTCAATAGTTATTTGCCAGATAGGAGGCCATGTTAGGGTGATGAATTTCACCCTGTAAATATGCTGTCAGTCATTAACAAAAGTTAGGTTATGCTCATTTTATATAAAATGATAATTTTATGTTAATGTACAAAACGTGGTTGCCAGATTTGGTTTTGGATTTTGTGCCACTTTTAGTATTGGTTAAGATAAATTTCATGAAAGACAAATTGCTGATTCTGAATACGTTTCATACTTTGTTGAGTAGGCATAATGGTATAATGAAAGTCGTTTTTTATTGTAATTATAAATTGTATACAAAAATATTTAAATATTACAATTTATGTATTTTTTCAGTATAAATAAAGCTTTTACAAGCCACTTTAGGCCCATTGCATAACAATGCGTCTCCATTGTCCCTTATTGATGATTTTATTTCTCCAGTCTTCTATTTCTTTCCTTGATATGTCTTCCATTACTGCCTCCTTCCACCTATTCGTTGGTCGCTTCTTCTTCTAGTTTCTTGCGCTCTGCCTTCCAATACTATCTTAGTAGCTCTTCCATCTGGCATTCTCCATATATGCCCAAACCATCTTAACCTTCGAGCTTTAATGAAGTCTACTATATTTGGCTCTCCATACTTCTTTTGTACCTCTTCGTTTGTAAGTCTTCTCCAACCATCATCCGTCCGAGTCCCTCCAAATATTTTTCTCCGCATTTTTCTCTCCCACCTACTTATCGTATCTTGGTCTGCCACATTCATCGTCCATGTTTCACATGCGTACGTAGCTGTGGGTCGAATTACAGTCTTATAAGTCGTAGTTTTGCATTTCGCGACATTTGTCTTAAGGACATTATACTATTTAACGCGCCCGGACATCTCGATGCTTTTATTAACCTTGATTTAATTCCTTGTGTGTAATTTAAGTTTTCAGAGATTAATGTTCCTAAGAAAGTAAACTCCTTAACTCGTTCTATTCTCAAATCTTAATATTACGCCATTATTATTGATTTCTTTATTTTTTCCATTAGGTACTTCTTTGTTAAAGCTGCTGAATATTGTCCAGTGGAAGTTGAAGAATGGATTTTTTTTAAATATGGCCACAGAAGAAAATCACAGGGAGTTAAGTTACAAGACCTCGGGGGCCACACTGTAGACATGTTTTGACTAATAACTCTGTTTTTGTAAAACTCTTTAAGTAAATTTATGCCCCATCTTATTGAAAGTACGTAACCCGTTTGTAATTCATTGTCACGTAACTCTTCAAAAAACGGCGACAAAATTTCAGTATGATATGGTTGTGCATTTAGAAAACCTAAAATTTGAACTATTAAAATAAAATTTAATCGTTTTACTGCACTCAATTACCTTAAAAAAATATAGGACCTATAACTCTTCTTTTACTAATTGCAGCCCAAACCCCGATTTTTTGTGGGTGAAGCGGTTCTTCAACATAAAAATTGGGATTCTCAGCGCTCCACATCCTCATACTTTGTGAATTAATATAGCCAGATAAATAGAAGTATGCCTCATCAGTAAAGAAAGTTTTCTCAAACGCATTATCGTTATTTCCTAAATTATTGATAAACCAGTTACAAAATTCCAATCTAACCGGAGGATCATTTGGCAGCAGTTCCTGATACACTTGCAACCGGTAAGAAAAATAATGCAAATTGCTTCTTAATATCCTATGAGATGTTGAATATGAAACATTTAATTGCTGTCCTAAATGGCGAACAGATACGTGTGGTTGTTCTTGCACAATTTGTCTCGCATTGTTAACTACTTCTTCAGTGCGTATGTTGCAAATAGTATGTATCATTTTTAGGTCGTGGGCCAAAAGGTTTAATTTCAAAGTTGTTCCGCCCCATAATATTTCTAATAGTTCTTTCAGATATATATCTAAAACAGTACAAAACCGAAAATTAAAGCAACAATTAAGTTTTATGCATAAATACTTGCATCCCAAAAGTCACTAAGCCGAGCAAAGATTTCAGTTTCACTGAGGTCGGGCCTGTCAGCTTTATAATGCCTGTAAGCCTTTGTAATTTGTAGTTTTGTGTCACCTTTAATGACTTTTGGCATATTTACTTTAGTACTACAATTTGTTTGACAAATAGATATCCATGACGGCGATGTCCATACATATTATGCCTAGTGGCAAACAAAGTATGAAAGGACTGGCAACATTGCATGTTTAACCTCAAAATGTCAAATTAGACACTTTCGTGAGCCTCCTGTACATAACAGCTGCTTCTGACAAAGTGTCAGAAAGAGTTTCTAGGGAGTTTTAGTTTTATTAAACACTAGCTGGCCCGGCAAACGTTGTTCTGCCAAAAAATAATTTGTCTCTGAAACACCGTTTCACCACTATAGAGTTTTAATTTTATGTCATGTCCATCGTCTTGGAGTAAATGCCATTTTCGCAATCAACGTCCCAAAAAACCTCAATAACGACACCCATATCGATTATTTAGGCTTATTTACCCCATTTCACCCCATTTAGGGGTTATATGTTCTGATATGCGAGATATCTTAAACAAATTTAAAAAAAGAAATTTGTCAAAACATATTTCTAGAACCCGATTGCAGCGCCACCTACCGGGTCCAATTGTGAATCTAAACCATTCAGGGACCCACTCAAATACACACACAAAATTTCATTAAAATCGGTCCAGCCGATTAGGAGTTCAGTCACATACACACGTACAGAAGAATTATATATATAAAGATATGGCTCAAAAGCCGGCCAAGTATGGATTGAAAATTTACGCCCTCTGTGACTCACAAACGTTTTATACGTATAATATGCAGGTGTATTGTGGAGCTCAACCACATGGGCCTTACGTCATCTCTAATAGACCCTACGATATCAAAATATTGGTTGGTGGTGGGAGGGGGGGGGTGAAATTTTGGGGTTATATGTTCTGATATGCGAGAAATCTTTAGAAAATTTAAAAAGAGAAATTTGTCAAAAAAAATTAAAACAATTCCTAGAACCCGACTGCAGCGCCACCTACCGGATCCAATTGTGAATCTAAACCATCCAGGGACCCACTCAAACACACACAAAAAATTTCATCAAAATCGGTCCAGCCGTTTAGGAGGAGTTCAGTGACATACACACGTACAGAAGAATTATATATATAAAGATATGGCTCAAAAGCCGGCCAAGTATGGATTGAAAATTTACGCCCTCTGTGACTCACAAACGTTTTATACGTATAATATGCAGGTGTATTGTGGAGCTCAACCACATGGGCCTTACGTCATCTCTAATAGACCCTACGATATCAAAATATTGGTTGGTGGTGGGAGGGGGGGGGTGAAATTTTGGGGTTATATGTTCTGATATGCGAGAAATCTTTAGAAAATTTAAAAAGAGAAATTTGTCAAAAAAAATTAAAACAATTCCTAGAACCCGACTGCAGCGCCACCTACCGGATCCAATTGTGAATCTAAACCATCCAGGGACCCACTCAAACACACACAAAAAATTTCATCAAAATCGGTCCAGCCGTTTAGGAGGAGTTCAGTGACATACACACGTACAGAAGAATTATATAGGTATATAAAGATATGGCTCAAAAGCCGGCCAAGTATGGATTGAAAATTTACGCCCTCTGTGACTCACAAACGTTTTATACGTATAATATGCAGGTGTATTGTGGAGCTCAACCACATGGGCCTTACGTCATCTCTAATAGACCCTACGATATCAAAATATTGGTTGGTGGCGGGAGGGGGGGAGTGAAATTTTGGGGTTATATGTTCTGATATGCGAGAAATCTTTAGAAAATTTAAAAAGAGGAATTTGTAAAAAAAAAATTAAAACAATTCCTAGAACCCGACTGCAGCGCCACCTACCGGATCCAATTGTGAATCTAAACCATCCAGGGACCCACTCAAACACACACAAAAAATTTCATCAAAATCGGTCCAGCCGTTTAGGAGGAGTTCAGTGACATACACACGTACAGAAGAATTATATATATAAAGATATGGCTCAAAAGCCGGCCAAGTATGGATTGAAAATTTACGCCCTCTGTGACTCACAAACGTTTTATACGTATAATATGCAGGTGTATTGTGGAGCTCAACCACATGGGCCTTACGTCATCTCTAATAGACCCTACGATATCAAAATATTGGTTGGTGGTGGGAGGGGGGGGGGTGAAATTTTGAGGTTATATGTTCTGATATGCGAGAAATCTTTAGAAAATTTAAAAAGAGGAATTTGTCAAAAAAAAATTAAAACAATTCCTAGAACCCGACTGCAGCGCCACCTACCGGATCCAATTGTGAATCTAAACCATCCAGGGACCCACTCAAACACACACAAAAAATTTCATCAAAATCGGTCCAGCCGTTTAGGAGGAGTTCAGTGACATACACACGTACAGAAGAATTATATATATAAAGATATGGCTCAAAAGCCGGCCAAGTATGGATTGAAAATTTACGCCCTCTGTGACTCACAAACGTTTTATACGTATAATATGCAGGTGTATTGTGGAGCTCAACCACATGGGCCTTACGTCATCTCTAATAGACCCTACGATATCAAAATATTGGTTGGTAGTGGGAGGGGGGGGGGTGAAATTTTGGGGTTATATGTTCTGATATGCGAGAAATCTTTAGAAAATTTAAAAAGAGAAATTTGTCAAAAAAAATTAAAACAATTCCTAGAACCCGACTGCAGCGCCACCTACCGGATCCAATTGTGAATCTAAACCATCCAGGGACCCACTCAAACACACACAAAAAATTTCATCAAAATCGGTCCAGCCGTTTAGGAGGAGTTCAGTGACATACACACGTACAGAAGAATTATATAGGTATATAAAGATATGGCTCAAAAGCCGGCCAAGTATGGATTGAAAATTTACGCCCTCTGTGACTCACAAACGTTTTATACGTATAATATGCAGGTGTATTGTGGAGCTCAACCACATGGGCCTTACGTCATCTCTAATAGACCCTACGATATCAAAATATTGGTTGGTGGCGGGAGGGGGGGAGTGAAATTTTGGGGTTATATGTTCTGATATGCGAGAAATCTTTAGAAAATTTAAAAAGAGGAATTTGTAAAAAAAAAATTAAAACAATTCCTAGAACCCGACTGCAGCGCCACCTACCGGATCCAATTGTGAATCTAAACCATCCAGGGACCCACTCAAACACACACAAAAAATTTCATCAAAATCGGTCCAGCCGTTTAGGAGGAGTTCAGTCACATACACACGTACAGAAGAATTATATATATAAAGATATGGCTCAAAAGCCGGCCAAGTATGGATTGAAAATTTACGCCCTCTGTGACTCACAAACGTTTTATACGTATAATATGCAGGTGTATTGTGGAGCTCAACCACATGGGCCTTACGTCATCTCTAATAGACCCTACGATATCAAAATATTGGTTGGTGGTGGGAGGGGGGGGGGTGAAATTTTGAGGTTATATGTTCTGATATGCGAGAAATCTTTAGAAAATTTAAAAAGAGGAATTTGTCAAAAAAAAATTAAAACAATTCCTAGAACCCGACTGCAGCGCCACCTACCGGATCCAATTGTGAATCTAAACCATCCAGGGACCCACTCAAACACACACAAAAAATTTCATCAAAATCGGTCCAGCCGTTTAGGAGGAGTTCAGTCACATACACACGTACAGAAGAATTATATATATAAAGATAAAAACAAAATTCCATGTCTACCTACTTGGCAAATAACTATTGAACGGTTTATAGGAATAAAGTCCTTATTTTTGTCCCTATATACAGGGTCCGGCAACGAAGCAGGGGTGGAAGATATTTCTAAAACTATGAGAGTTACATGAATTTTATGTATATAAAAGTTGTAGGTACGAAGGTGATGCACATTACTGAAATAGTGCTGATTATACAGGGCGTCTCGAAAAAGTGTGGCAAATCAAACGTCTTTTTTTTTAATGAAATGCCGTATATTTTGATAGCTTAAAAGTTTTGCATTAAAATACTCATCATTTTTATATAAAGTTGCATGGGTCTAACGTCAACTGTTTTGGAGATATTAACGATTTTATGCAAAAAAATGCTGAACTTCAGGCGGCAGCTGTAAGCAACAGAAAATAACTGAATGAAGGAAAACGCTACCAAAAAATTGTGATTTTCGTGAACTACGAGTGTAAAATGGTGGATCTGGGTATTAATGCTATACAGGGATAACTTCAGTATCTAGTATTTGACTTAGCCAAACAATAACACAAACTTGTTTCCATAGTAACGAAGGCATCACGGGCCGGCAAAAGTTTTTAACGGTCCCTGATGCCCGTTTTCCGATCTTGACCGGCAAAACGTTACCTTCTGGCGAAAAAAATCTCCAGAAACTGCATATTATCTGGTCGGTCGTAAAAAATACATTTTATAAATACAGGGATATATAGGGTGTTCTATTTAAATAAATCAAAATAATTATATTTGCGGATTATAAGTTCTCTGTACAGCTTTAATACTCAGAGCAGGAAAAGAGAGCTATTTGAACATTTAATGTAATTACGTATAAGCTTTTGGTGTATTGACTTTTGTTTCTTTAATCTGATTTTATTTGACCTTGCAATTAATTTATTCCTGCATTTATGGTTTTTTCATGTTTGTTATTCCTTATATCACACTGACTGAATTTATATTTTCTAAACCTGGTTTTGTGTTTTTATTTTTGGAAAGCTCAAGTGTTTGAATAATTATTTTAACGGCATTTGTTTGTTAGCCCTTGAAATAAAGCATTTTAAATTGTTTTTATGTTCAAACACGCATATCTGAAAAACAGTTGAACTTAGAGGTATGAAGTAAGATATCAAAAGAAAGCTCATTAAAAGGGCTTTTCAAAAATACAAAAATACATAGAGCGTTCCATTTGAAAAAAATCGAAATAATTAAATTTGTAAATGTTGAGCACCCTGCATAGCAATAATACCCAGATCCACCACTTGCAAGGTAGTTCACGAAAATCACAATTTTTTAATAGCGTTTTCCTTCATTCAATTGTTTTCTGTTGTTTACAGCTGCCGCCTGAAGTTCAGCATGTTTTTGAATAAAATCGTTAATATCTCCAAAACAGTTAACGTTAGACCCATACAACTTTATATAAAAATTATGAGTATTTCAATACAAAACTATTAAGCTACCCAAATATAGGGCATTCCATTAAAAAAAAGTAGCTTTGATTTGCCACACATTTTTGAAACACCCTGTATAATCAAAACTATTTTAGTAAAATGAATCACCTTCGTACCTACAACTTTTATATACACAATATTCATGTAACTCTCATAGTTTTAGAAATATCCTCCACCCCGGCTTCATTGCAGAACTCTATACAGGCTGATTATATTATCATGTAACAACTTGTAGGCAACCCATTATACACACGCATGCATAATGCATGCTTCTGCATAGTGGGTTGCCTACAAGTTGTTACATGATAATTTAATCACCCTGTATTTAGTTAGCGCTAATTAATATTGTATAAGTCTCTGTAAAATAATCGCTGAACTAATTGGGGGTAATTTGAAATGCTTATTATTTTAAATATTGGATGAAATTTCTTTATTTTAAATTATTTGTGTTATTTCTTATTTACATGTTAGTTTAACAAAATCTGTGTTTGTTACAACAAAATGCAATAATACTCAAAATGTAAAATAAAAATGTTTAATAGGTAATACAGAATTCAATAAGTATAGAAAGGTATAGTTATTTATTACTGATAATTTGATACCAATCATATGTAAAGTCGCGGAATTAAACATCCGGCCGAGTTTTATAGAGGATTTTTGCAATTTTTGGGTAATGTAAATTGAGCTTTGCGTTTCTAGGTTAGCAATTGACAGTTAAATAATGCAAAGTGAAAACAGCAAGCTATTTAATTTTGACTTTGACTAATTTCACCAGGTAACGTGATAAGTAAAGTAAAGTAAGGTGTACACTGAATCATTTTAAGTGCCCGGATTTTTAATTCCGCGACTGTACATTATTGTTGCGATAGAAGAAACTTATACAAAGCAGTAAAATATTAAAGAAAATTTTGAAATCATTTATGTACCTAGTGATAAATAGCGAAGTTTGACGAGTTAATAGGAAGTTTTTGCACAACGTCTTGTTAAAATAGCGTTACGCTAAAATCGAAAAATTTTATTTGATTGGCTGTATCGTTGACGTCACTAGGTAACATCATAACCTCTCTATTTGTAAATAGAGGGGCTATAGGTAACATCAGAGCCAGTAGATATAGAGAGTACCGCCATTCTTTGATCCGTGAAAATGCCGCCATCGCCGCCATTTTTGTTCCCATCAGCAATGACTGATTGAGTTATGTCTAAATTTTTACTTGAAATTGGCAAGACTGTAAGTCTATGTCAAATTCGAGGTTATCAGGTTATGTTTTCCATCAGTTTGTGTCAAATAACAAACAAAACCTAACCTACTAACCTCGAATTTCACATAGACTTACAGTCTTGCCAATTCTAAGTAAAATTTCGGATTGCCAATAAATGTCAAGTTGACGGAATTGTGTTACACAACCTCAAAGTGACGCATATGACAAAGGAACAAACATGGCGGACGTGGCGGTACTCTCTATATCTACTGGCTCTGGGTAACATAAGCTATAGCGGACCTCTATTTTAGCGTAACGAAATTACAAAAATTCTCTAATGCTTTTACAAATCTAAAACGTTATTTTGTTAAATTATTATACAACATATCTGTTTCTGTAAATATTGTTACGTTTTACGTTCTGGGACTATTAAAAATTATACGCCGCTTCTTGTTTTAAGCATTTATTTACAGCAATTTATCTTTACTATTTATAAAACACAAGACTATGAAGGAGGAACACAAATTATTTATAAACTAATCAGGAACTATTTCTAACAATAAATACACTTCATTTATTTTCATGCGACTTAAACATTAATGATTTATCTGGCTAGATTTATTTACAACGTGTTATTTATATGGCTAGATTTTATGTACACACGGATTTATTTATGTGGCAGCTTCCGGGTACTCCAAAGCTGGAGTCGGCACTCGGACTTCGACTTCGATTTCGACTGAATGATTTATGTGGCTATATTTATTTGTTATACACGCGCTATTTATATGGCAGCTGGCACGCTCCAAGCTGGAGTCGGCACTCGGATTTAGACTTCGACTGACTTCTTATTTCCTTTTCGCGTATTTATATATATGCGCCGGGTGAGTCATCCCGGAAACATCGAGACACCTTCGGTCCTTCCAGCAACGCTGACGTGTTCGCGCGCATGAGTCACCAAGATCGTTTCTCGAAGGGTGTGACTCATCCATCGGCACGTGAACCGGCTCAAGGTCGTGACACTGCCTCCGCCTTAGGTCGTTCTCGAATGACCGAGACACTGAGTCATATGTTTGCAATGGCTTGATCCCAAGGTCGTTACACTGCCCCCGCCTTAGGTCATTCTGTCCCAGAACGAGTTGCGTCAGGTACCTGTCCTCTCGCTCTTGTGGGGATTCGATGGCGGTATTTGCAGCCGGTGCCCTTCTTGCACATGGACTGGTTGAAGAAGCAGCAGTCCACCGTGGGCTCAATGCATCACAATGGCTGCAACAGCAGACCTCGATCTGGACGCCGGTTGTCTCTTCTACTGCCGATCGGTAGGCCATCAGGAACAGGTGAATGCACTGGTCCCAGTCACGTTGATGCTCGGAAACCACCTCGGACAGATTCTTCGCCATGGTTCGGTTCCTCCTTTCCACCATGCCGTCCGATCGAGGATGGAGGGCAGTGGTCCGGGTCTGGTGTATTCCCAGTAGCTTGCAGACGTTCTGGAACAGTCCGGACTCGAAATTCCGGCCCTGGTCGGAATGTAGCTCCAGGCGGACTCCAAAACGGCTGAAGCACTCCTTCACCAGAACATCAGCGACAGTACCGGCCTCTTGACTCGGAAGGGCGTACGCTTCGGGCCACTTGGTGAAGTAGCCCATGCACACCAGGATGCATTTATTTCCCGATTCGGTTTCGGGGCATGGTCCGGCGATGTCAATGGCTATCCCCTCGAACGGCCCACCGACGTTGTACTGCCACATCGGAGCTCTACGTCTTCGGACGTCATCTTTGCAGCTCGCCCAGTAGAACCTTTCTCGGACCTTCTGCAACGTCTTCTTCAATCCAAAGTGTCCCCCAGAATGGCCATCACGCAGGTGGCGCAGAACCTCCGCCACTCTACTCCTTGGAACAATCGATTGTGATCTCGTTGCATTACCGTCCTCATCTTCCAAGATTCTGGCCAGGACGTTGTTGTCCAGCTGCAAGGAGTCCCATTGCGCCAAATAGGTCTTCACCGTTGGTTGGTGGCGGGGACCACCTGCCAGGTAGGTCGACGGCCATCTCGCTTCCGGGCTATAACTATGCCTAAGTCGGGGTCGTTCTCCTGGCTGTTCTGCAACTCGTCTAGCTCCCACGAGTCGTCGACTACAGTGGTACGATTGATGGGTACCGCACGACTCTCCAGCTTCGAACAGTGGCAGCAGTCCGCAGGGCAGGGCCTCCTGGATAATGCATCGGCATTGCGGTGAGCTGTGCCAGGTCGATGATTTATTTCAAAGTCGTACTCTTGTAGGCGCTCGATCCACCTAGTCACCTGTCCTTCAGGGTTCTTGAACTGCAGTAGCCATCTTAGAGCAGCATGGTCGGTCCTCAGTAAGACTCTTCTGCCAAACTCGAATGTTTTATGTTTTACTACGTTGGTACGGCCGCTAGGATGATCTCCGCACTCGACGATTGGTTGGTACTGTTACATTCTCAATTGCCGATAGTAATTCGGAACATGCAACCGCTAAGCTCAGGAGAAGGGCGTGAGTGACTTACCTTCCAAACTAAACGACCGAACTCATAGGGCGCCAAAAGGTTTATAGCCCATATCCCACTCGTTCATTTAAGCAACAAACCAATAAATTCGCTCAAGGTAGCAATACCAAATAAACAATGAAAAACCCACAGAGTGATAAATCGTATAATATTTCCAACAGAATTTAAATCAGTTAACAGGGAGGCATAAATCGATTTGTAATTACTGGCATAAACGTACACAGACAAGACTAACACAAAAAAATAAATATATCACATTAGCAAATATCACAGTGGTAATTAGTTTACAAGCTCGACAGGGTGCATTCGAAATCGCAGCTATGCTGATGGCATTTTAAGCTAATTTCTAAGTGGATTACTTTCCACAGTAAGCTGGCCGAAACAAGTGCTTTAACAACAACCCGGATGCTAAGGGAATGACAGTACGATGCTGCGTTCCACCATTAATATGTAATTAAATTATTATTCCAGGAGCATCCAACTATTCATTCAGATCTGTATGTAAATAGGGTTTTAAATACTCTGCTGGTCACTGTTCCAGCTAATTGTAATTGTGACTCGAAGGGCATGGAACAGACGCACCTTGAAGTTACCATTCGCTCAGTTAATTCTCAAGCAACATGAGCTTCGATAAATTGAAAATAGCACAGCTAGAGCTGGCAGTTCGTTTAACACCTGAGTACAAATTAATTAACTGCGGTAAAGCCGCTACTAAAACCATAAATGAATTGCTAAACAAATACGGCAAAGCCGTTAAAAATTACAATGTACAAAAGCCGTTTTCTAAATCATCTTAAATGCTACCTAACGAACACAGCGAGGTCGTTTGAAAGTTCGGTATCAATCATAGGTGGTATCACCAAAATAGCATATCTATATATCTCAAACCAGATTCGGCATCACGATGTTACTACCAAGGTAGGACGCTGTCCTCAACGAAGTCGTAGGCTACGACAAACAGAAGCTCACATTCAGGTCACTTGGAGACGCCGTGTGCCACTGCTTCGGGGTAAATTTAGTCCATAATTTGAAGGCTAAGTAGATACACAACAAATTAGCGATCGACTAAGGAAGAATGAAATCTGCTTACCAGCGAAAATGCCTGCCTGGTTACACCAAAAACATGTGGTTGTGAAACCTCAAAATTTGCATGGCTTGTAGCCGACGAGATGGTCAAATAGCTTCTGCCACAAACGCTAGGCTCTATGGGCCATCTTTACGAACCCTTAAACCAGTTCTACCTTCGTTATAGGAGCCGATGCACCGTGAAATCTTTCCAACGACCAAACTTAATTTTTCGACATGTTTTAATAAAACTCACAAAAGCGACGCTTCCCCATCACGCCATCACGCCATCTCACGACAGCGGCGGAAGTTGGTGCCGATAATATAGAAACCTGTTATTTGAGGTGGAAATTAACAAACGTTTTTGGGCTCTTCCGAAATTAATGGAAGTCATAAATTTCCAGAATAATTTACTAGAACTGAAATTAAATAGGAAAGGTTAAAACGTTATAATGTTAGCATCCGCACTCTGTTTTTGCACGGTTTTCATTTATGTTGGGAGACGTGTGCTTATATAAGCAATTGTGAGAAAAATCGTGCAGGAATTTACTCATTATTCAGTTCATTTGTATAGCAATTTTACATTCACAAATAAAAAAAAAATTTAATACACAATAATATCAATATCACGATTACTACGAGTACATTTACGGCAAAGTAAAACTTTCAGATAAAATAACACCACAAATACATTAAAATATATAACATTATCAATTATTTATACCTTTCATAATTCTTTTGTAATTTACATAGGTGTGACCATTAGCCATTCCCTTTTGAACATTTACGTTGACACAAATATTGTCATGTTTTGGAGCTGACTGTATACAGTGGGTCCCAGATCGAGTGGGATTGCATGGGTAACTTTCTTATCATTGAAGATGGAGCATTGGTTAAATGAGCAATGTTTTGCAGTTTCATATACTGATTTATAATCTGTTTAAAAAAGTTCAAAATGTCGAATCAGTCAGAAGTTATTAAAAAAAACTGAAAACTGTCGTTTTCTTGTATGTCAAATATCTTCGTATGTATAAGAGATACGAAAAAAAGTTTCATATAAGTCACTGTTTTCGATAAAACCAATTTAAAATTGGTGTCGGACAAAAATTCAAGATGGTTGCTTTTGCGGTACTCGTATCAACTTCCTTAAGTTAAATGAGCGCGATATTTGATTTTTAGGTTGCTGAATAGCATTTTTTATTCTCGTTTCAACGATGTAAGATAACGTATGATTGAATAAAAATACCAGTAAAATTAACTGTTTTTGCATTTTAATCAAGTAGGCTTACATGGATCCAAGCAAAATTAGGTGAAATTTATTTTAGAAAACCTTTGTACCTAATTCCTATAATACTTAGTAACATTTTACTTCAGTACTAAGTACTTGAACCACAAACAACATCGTGATATTACTTTTTCAATGTATAATCAAGTAGGTAAGTAGCTATGATGAAAAACAATAACAAAGTTTGCGTAAAGTAACCCCTCGTGTCGTCAAATGGTGTCAACTATGTTTAGCTATAACTCGTTTCACTTTGACTATGCAGTGTACAGGAATAGGGCTACAGTATTGCCATATTTCCCCAGTAAGTCGCTTAAAACTGAACACGAAGACGTCAATCATAATAAATCCGCCTTTTGTATGGCAATCGGCTTATTTGTTAATACCTTGTTGAAGTAAACCCTTTTTGTCGCTTCTGAGTCAATTTGAAAAGAGCAGCATATAATATACCTGAGTGCGGTCTACAAGCGGCAACGCAGCAGGCGAAGTTTGCCTTTAAATAACATTGTCGTATGTTCTCTGTATTGCATAGTCAGAGTGAAACGAGCTATAAATATGACCATCATTTTGATCATCTCATGTGATTATCAGGATTACGTTTTATTTTTTAAATAAATTTTGTTTGTTTTTGTTAGGATTGTTTATTGTATTTTTATTCATCATAATATACACCGTGGTGCTTAGATATGTCACAATTCCAGTTTAAATATAAAAATATAAAAATAAAAAAATACAATGCATTTACAGAAATAGTCAACTACAGATAAATACAGTAACAACAAAAATACTAAAGTCAATAAAACAAGACAGTCTTAATTTTCAACAAATCTGAAATCGGAAAGTTCATAGTAGACATTGGCCAGAAGATGTTTTTTAAGCTTAACTTTGAAGAGTTTTGTTGGGGCATTTTTGAGAGTACTAGGAAGCGAATTAAATAATCCTATTCCGAAATTATTTCGTTTAGTGGAAGTTAGTCTCTGCTGCGGAACCTGTATATCGCCTCGACTGCGGGTGTCGTAACCATGGGCATCGCCGTTTTTTGTATAATCGCCATAATGTTCTTTTATGTGTAATAGATTACAATATAGTATTGCTGACGGTAGCGTTAATATGTTATATTTTTTAAACAATGGTTTACAACTGTCTAACTGACTCGCTCCCGCCAACACTCTCAAGGCTCTTTTTTGTACAATGAAAATTTTTTTCATATGTGTAGAGGTACCCCAGTTTATTAGACCGTACGTCATTACACTATGAAATAATGCGTGGTATGCAGTAATGGCAGCATCTAAGTTTACTCGATTTTTTATTTGTCTAATTACATAAATTGTTCTTGATAATTTAATTGAAAGATTGTCAACATGTGCTTGCCAAGTTAGTTTGTTATCCAAGGTAAGGCCTAAAAATTTGACGGTTTCACAGATATTTTGTTTATTTGAAAATAGTAAAGTGGTAGTTTTATTTTGGTTTAAACAAAGCTTATTTGCCTGGAACCAATCTGAGGCTTGGTTGATAATGTTGGTTTGTAACTGATTGACTAGAGTTTCATCTTCTACGTGGTTTGCAAAGGTCGTATCGTCTGCAAATAAAGTCGTGAAAACTGGGATGGCATTAGGCAAATCGTTAACATAGATTAAAAATAATAACGGTCCCAATACACTTCCTTGTGGGACACCATGTTGAATTGAAGACATCTGGCTATACTGACCTTTGCAAAATACACATTGAGATCTGTCAGATAAGTAGGATGACATTAGTTTTAGAGTTACTCCCCTGCAACCGTAATACTCCAGTTTATCGAGTAAAATGCTTTTTGAGACACAGTCGAACGCCTTGCTTAAATCAAGAAATAGTGCAAAGGAAGATTTTTTGTTTTCCAATGATTCTGTTATATAATTAATGAGATTCAGCACGGCTCCCGACGTGTCCCTTCCTTTTCTGAACCCAAACTGTCTGTCCGTAAAAATATGGTTGGTTTCAAAGAAATTTAGAATTCGAACTGCAATAATTTTTTCTATAATTTTGGCCAAAATAGGGAGAAGCGCAATGGGTCTATAATTTGATCTATCATCAATTTCACCCGATTTATATAAAGGTATAATTTTGGCTTGTTTCAATTTATTAGGAAATATGCCCGTCTTTAATATCATGTTTGCAATATAAGCTATCGGGGCAGATAAACATAAAACATTTTCTTTGTACATGCAAACCGATTGATTATATAGGTCTAATGATTTTGACTTTTTTAATGCCTTTATAATATCTTCTACCTCGGATTCCTCAACAGCAAATAAGAATAGTGATTGTTCATTATTTATTGGTAATTTCTTTAGATAAACACTGTGTGAGTACTTTGATGGGGGAATATTTGATAATAAATCGTCGGCTACATGCACAAAGTAGTCGTTGTGAGATTCTGGGGAAATCACACTTACCACTCCATTGCTATTGATATTGTTTACACCTTTTTTTATTATTCTCCATATTGTTCTTTGTTTATTATCAGACTCCAAGATTTCTTTACTGATTTTTTCTTTTTTTAATTTTAAGATTTTTTGTTAGTATTCGTATTTTTTTTGTTTAAATTCAACCGATAGAAGATCATTATTTTGCAAGTTCAATTTCAAAATGTTTCCAAGACGATTTATTTCTTCCCTGGCCAAAACTATTTCCGGATTGGTAAATATAGAGGCATTTTTACGTTTGTTATTTGTATTAATTGTAATGGGAGGAAAAGATAAATCGTGATAATATGTAAAAACTTTATAAAAAGCATTAACTGCGCAGGTTGGGTCAGACTCTCTATATAATTCTACCCAATCTTCCGTTAAGAGGTAATTTGAAAATTTGATTCTATTTCTAGAACTTTTATTTGGTACGGTTTTGTAAACAGAGGTCTCCCGTTTTTGAATAGTGTTAAATTTAATTATTTGAGATTTATGATCAGATATGTGAAATTCAGCCACAGTTGCAAGTTGTGTTTCAAAATTTGTGAAGATGTTGTCGATACACGACTTGGAATTTTTTTGTTCTCTAGTAAAGTCGGTGATATTTTTTTGTAATCCAAAAGAATGGAATATGTTAGTAATTTCGATGCTTTCCTTAGATTTAACTGCAAAATTTATATTAAAATCGCCACCAAACACTAGCTTACTATTTTTAAAATATTTAGATATTAAGTCAAGAGCATGAGAAAGTTTATTTTTAAAGATATCGATATTACCACATGGTGAACGATATAAAGCCACCGCAACACAGTTCAAATCAGCAAGTTTAATGCCAGTGCATTCAAAATGTTTTTCACTGTTAAGTTCACTAATGAAATTTATTGATGTAAAAACGTGATCAGATCTAGTAAAAATGCATACTCCTCCACATTCACTCTCCAATCGGCAGTAACAAGAAGCTAGATTGTAATTATTTGGTGTATATAAATGTTTTTCTCCATCCTTAAGCCAATGTTCACTAATCATCACCACGTCAAAATTTTGTTCAGTTAAGATGGATTCAAGATAATTGTGTTTGTTTCTAATACACTGAATATTTGCATGCAAAATAGTAATATTACTGGTGTTTTTATTACAAAAGAGAGGCACTGAATGTTTGTCAATGATAGAAGATACTTGCTCTTCTGGGCACGTCGATCGTATTAAAAATTTCGTTTTGGCGAGTAGTATTTGCCATGGCTTTCCCTGGATTGTTGTAGGCGTATTAGATGTTGGGAGGAGACAAATGATTTGTAGGTTGCAAGGTCCGCCGATGCAGTAGAAGATCCTATGCCATACGCTTCAAAGTACTTCATGTATAATTGTTTTAGCGACTCCACGTCTACAGGAAGGCCCTCAGAAGCTAAAAATACCCTTAGAGAAGCATTTGTGAAGCCCTCGTGACAAACTGATTGCGGTTGTTCATGTAGATAGGATATGTACAACCTGACGGCATTCATTATTGCTGGTTCCCGCAGACGAGCCAAAAGGTACCGGCCTTCATCGGTGGCAGATTGCATTGTCAGTTTCACCCTTGGCGGAGTCATTGCATCTACTGTGAGATTTGTTTTCTGGATGCCTGCACTCACAAATTTTATGGGTTGATTTTCATTAAAGGTGTGTTGTTTGCCAGCTGCTATAGCCTCCCCATCAGAATGAAGCCTTAGAATCTTCTCTTGAGTAGTGAATTCTTTAGTTATCTTATTCTTCACTTTGTCCAGCTGCGTTTCATTTCCTTCGTTAGGATTTTCCTCAAGATGGCATTTTCTTTCTACTGACCACTTTACCGATACACCAGCAGGCCAGAACTGCTCTTCTGCTAATCGAGCGGCAGACTTTCTGTTTATGGTGCCGATCTTGTATGTTATCTCCGCTGCATTTTCTGATTGTTTTAATAGGGGGTAGCATCTTATAAAGTCCGACACTCGCAACTTTTCTTTAATATAATGTACTACGTGATTGCTGTTATAGTACGATGGAAGGTTTCTCACAATCACATAGTGCCATTTACTTTTATCTACTTTTCCATCTTGAGTAGGTAATGTTAAATTAGACAATGGTTTTGGGCCACTCAAACTAGGAGATAGTTCTGTTGTTTGGGTGCCAACTGACATACAAGACTTTGATGTTTGAATTGGAGTCGGTTGTGAAGTTGAAGAAGCAACACCTGGAGATTTTAGGGTTTTCAGTCTTGTTTGGAACTCCGCCATGGAGTCTGATATTTTTGTTATCTTATGTTGTATCCCTTCTATGTTTTTCCTAATTTCACTTGAAGATGGATCGTGTACCTGTATTTTGATTTGGTCTTCATTGCTGTTGAAGAAGACTGAGGAGAGATTGAAAAGATCCTGCTGCATGCCGTTTAAACTTTTTCTAATTGATTGTGGGCCACAATCAGTGAAGGACTGACACATCGAGTAAATTTCCTCAACTCTTTTATGAAGCAAATCTAGCTTTGAATCTTGGTTATATACCAATTCATGTGTTTCCGTAATAATCGGAATTGCATCAGCCACTTTCTTAATTAGTGACCCTATAGCCTCGATGTTATCTTTTGGTACTTGGTCCCTTGTTAATTGTGAAACTTTTTCATGCAGATATTTTAGATTGGGAGAATCACATAGAACGCAAAAATATCGCAGTTGGTGATTTTTTTGTTGTGAAATCGTTTTTAATGTGGTTTTGTCAAATCCACTGCATGCCATGCAAAATATGCGCCTACATTCGCCGCTACACTTTAGTTTATATTTGTCCTTAACATCCAGGAAGACTTTTTGGCAAGCGTCGCATTTGAAATTAGCCATTTCAACGAAATTGAGGTCAAGTTCACTACCAGTAGTAAATAATTTAAATGTAATAGGAAGTCAAATTGCAATTACTTGCAAAATGTGTTTCCTATTGTGTCACTGGGTTATGTTATGATGAATTGCGTACATACGGAGTAATATGTAGTTTAGTCAACACAGCAAAACACTACACACATGAGTATTAGCATGAAAGAATGCAAAACACTGCAAAACAAGCGGAGCAAAACAAAAATGCGACCGCACTGCACGACGAGCCTGTTCTCTGAATGTCATTTTTTTGGCAGTGGTCTATTATGATATGTTTTTTGAACTTTTACCACTGTCTAGGGTGTAAATCACACAATGTTTCGGGAGTTTTGATCTACTCCCGTCTTCAGGTGTTCCTGGTTAGTTCTGAGAAGGACTAATATCATACGTTTTTCTACGTACCCCGGGGGAGGCACAAATTTACTTAGAAAAACGTATAATATCAGTCCTTCTCAGGACTAAACAGGAACACCTGAAGACGGGAGTAGATCAAAACTCCCGAAACGTTGTGTGATTTACACCCTAGACAGTGGAAAAAGTCCGAAAAACATATCACCATGTAAGCCTACTCGATTAAAATGTAAAAACAATTAATTTTACTGGAACTTTTCATTCAATCATACGTTATCTTACATCGTTGAAAAGAGAATAAAAAGATCTATTCACTAACCTAAAAATCCAACATGGCGCCCATTTAACTTAAGAAAGTTGATACGAGTACCTCGAAAGCAGTCATCTTGAAGTTTTGTTGTACACTAATTTTAAATTGTTCTCATCGAAAACAGTGACTTTTATATGAAACTTTTTTTCGTATCTTTTATACTTACGAAGATATTTGACATACAAGAAAATGACAGTTTTTAGTTTTTTTTAATAACTTCTGACTGGTTCCACATTTTGAACTTTTTCAAACAGATTATAAATTAGCATATAAAACTGCAAAACATTGCCCGTTTAACCAATTCTCCATCTTCAATGATAAGAAAGTTACCCATGCAATCCCACTCGATCTGGGACACACTGTATACTGTAATTAAACATTGGGTTACAGGAATTTCTGATTTTTATTTGTTGCTTTATGGAAACAACTATGTGGTTTAGGCATTTACACCAACAACTGTAGATCTTCTGGTTTGGTCAGTCTTGAACCAGTGGCGCTTTTAAACCCACCCCATCCTCCACAGGAACTATCTGGCAGAACATTGCTACATCGCCCGGCAATTCCTGGAGCACAGGGTCTCGTTTTCATAAAGAATTATTGAGCATTAATTTTTAATTTAAAGGAATCCCTCATGTAACATCTTATACAGAGATGTATCCAATAAAATAAAAAGTTAGCTATTAACAGCCGAATCATAATATAAAAATAAGCAAACAGTTGTATTTTTAGCACTTTTATCATAATACCATGCATTTTTTCTGAATTAAATTGCTGTGTAAGGTGTTCCATAACGTGTGAAAAAAGAAAAAAAGTTTATATAAACATATGATCTAAAGCCCGATCATTTTTGTTGTAAGGCTTTAAGGTAAAATTTATTTACACGATTAAAATATTAGTCAAAGGAAGTGTACAAAATGTCCACCGTTTAACGTTTAAATATTCCTGATATCCCCAATCCACTTGTTGACGAAACGTTTCAATATCGTCCATAGGAATGAAACAGACGATCGATTGTAGGTGCCTCTATAAGTAAAAATCAAGTGAATTAAGGTCTAGAGAGCAAGCAGCTCACAAAAATGATCTTCCACGTCTTATCCATTTACTGTGAAAAGCTAATTTAAGAAGTTTCTGGTTACTTGCCTCAAGTAGAGCGGTGCATCGTCATACATAAACTACATTCGATGACGGAGAGGGTACGGAACATAATCTAATAACTCATTTAAATCGTGTCTTAAAAAGTTAGTGTAAGATTGTCCTGTGAACCTTTTGGGTAGAATAAAAGAGCCGATTCAATGGTTGACAATAATTCCTGCCCACTGTTTATTGAAAATGATTGCCGATGTTTTGATTGAAAGACCAGACGGGGATTTCTTCCTCCTAATTATGAATAGATATATAAAAATTAGTTGCTCAATTTCTTGAAAACCCAGCCTCATCAGTAAACAACACAGAACTTCCTACACCCTATGACACTTCTATTTTTATAGCGCTCTTGCCAGAACGATCAACTACCCGATTTAAGATTTTCTCCTCCAATTGAGCAGTTTGTTTAAATTTGATTTAAACACACATACATTTTAATAACAAAATTTACGAAATCCAGTCAGAAGTTCTAAATGTACTGTTGCGATTATCTAGCCACCTGGTTTGTGTTGTTAAGGTGACGATCGCAAACAAAGTTTATTTAGTTCATTATATTGGTTCATAAAGCAAACACGCGTTTTATTTCAACCTCTATATATGAACATATTGACGTAAGATATAACGCCCTAAAGGCCCCATTCTTACAACGAACGAATGGACATCGGAGAACTCGTACGTAAACTGATTCAATTTTCTTTTTTGCCCAATGTTCAGTTCCCTGGCACGAGCTTTCCGTCGCCGCGCTGTAGTGGTGACAGCTCACGTTCGACATATGACACTTATCAAAACCGCGAACCTCACATTGCGAAACAGCCTGCTTTTACTAATGCACCGAACCGTCCTCCTAAAAGCATATGTAGCTACCACCGCAAGTTTGGTTCAAAAGCATTCAGATGCACTAAACCTTGTTCTTTTAATTCAAAAAACCCAAACTATGTTTAACGAGCTACCCTCCAACTGCGTTAAACAACAATCCTTCAGGAGTGGCCAATTTCATTGTTTTATTTGATACTTTAAATAATATTAATTTCGTTGTTGACTCTGGCGCAAACGTTTCAGTTATACCAAAGCAACTTGTTACTAGTAAATTATTAGAATGTGTCAATACTGTCCCTAAAAGGAAAGTATTAATGGCAGATTCGTTCCCTTTACTTATAGAAGGAACAGTAACACTTAAACTGTCGTTTAACATATTTCCACGACCAATTGAGTGGACCTTTTATGTACTAGATGTCGATTTGCCCCTTTTAGGATTAGATTTTATTCAATTTTTTGAACTAGTTGTTAATTTCAAAGATCGAACAGTTGCACCTCTGCCTGCACGGATGCCTCATCACTCAAAAGAGCACGGCAATCAACCCGTTCAGCTACATCAAATTCGCAACACACTCGATTCAATTTCTTATAACAGTCCGACAAAATTCGATGTACACCCGCACCACGTAGAATTCTACCAGGTAGAGCCTATTCATCAAAGAGGGTCTCATTCATCCAAATTCGCAGTACAGACACGTGACATAAAACCAACAGCGGGCTATGTTCATCAAAGATGGCAACATCCATGGCCAACGACGGTCCATATACCTGATGCGTTGCACATTGCAAACGAATCGACACAGCGTGTTTTACCTCAGTCCACGTGCATATCGACACCCGAGCTTATGCACCCGCAACGGTGCGGGCCGACTCAAATTGAACAACAACAATTCCGTCATCCATCGATTCCTTCGATGCAATCTGCATCTCAGCAGCCGCCTTGTCCACTTATTCAGCGCGCACCGTTACCGGTCGTGCAGCAGCAGCAACTGTACCCAACCGATACACATGCACCGACTCCTTCGATGCAATCTGCATATCCCCAACCTCCTTATCCAGTTATTCAGTGCTCACCGCTACCGGTCTTCCAGCAGCAGCAGCTTTACCCAACCGCCGCACATACACCGTCTTCAACATGCATGAACGGTCTTGCTTCGGTACAGTTCGCGCTGCTGCAACCGTGGGCTAACAAGCTGGCACAGTCATTGACACCCGTCCGTGCGCAGTTTCCGAACATGCTGCCACCAGTTGCAGTCATGCATCCTGCACATTCGCCCCCTACGTCGTGTAACACAGCCCCTTCATTACAGTGGGCATCGCACGATCATCGGCGAGTTTCGGACATGCTTGCTCCACCATCAACATACATGAGTGGACCAACTTCAAACAACCTCATTCATCTGAAACCTTCTTCAGGTATACCTCTTGTAGGTATTCAGGTACCGATCGCTGCACAACAGCAAGTGTGCATACAACGAGGGGCGCCGGTAACGCACACGCTTATGTCGTACCCAACCACTCATCCACAGATTGCTGCGATTCCAACTGCACAAACGCAGCCTCAATTGTATACATCGGTCGCTTGTCTGCAAAAGGGGAAGCATGCGCAGCTGCCTCATCTGCACGCTTCTAGATCCGGACCATTTCATATTTACCACCCAATACCAACTCAAATCGCCTATCATCCAGTGTCACCAAGTCATCATGTTGTTCCTATGAGCGGTTCGTGCAGTAACCATTCACAGATATGCAATCATCAACAAACCTCACCACACAACAATCAGCAAAGTATACAACCAGCATCTTCATCAAACAAAAATATCCCTGGTTCTATTGAACAAGAATATAAATGTCTATTGCGACAGTTTCCGGAATTGCTTGAGGATTTTAATATCAATGCACCTGTCAAACATAAGGTCATACATAGAATTATCACGACGGGACCTCCTCGTTTTACTAAATGCAGACGTTTGAATCCTGAGCAATTGTCATTTTTGGAAAAGCATCTGCAAGAGTTATTAAAATCAGGCATTATACAAAGAGCAACAAGCCCTTGGGCAGCAGCCATTCATTTGGTGAAGAAGGCGGACGGTAGCTACAGAGTGTGCGGTGATTATCGACCTTTAAACAGCGTCACAATCTCCGACATGTTCCCTATACCATTTATCCAAGATTTTACCTACAGAATTCATGGTTCAACGATCTTTTCAAAACTAGACTTAAAAAAAGCGTACTTTCAGATACCAATTGCTCCTGAAGATACAGATAAAACAGCCATAATAACACCGTTGGGTAGCTATAAATACCTACGAATGAACTTTGGATTACGAAACGCTCAGAGTAGCTGGTCGGCTCTCATGTCGGAAGTTTTTGAAGGGATGAGTTTTGTTTTTTGTTATTTAGACGACATCCTAGTTTTTAGCGCTAACAGATCAGAACATATTCTACATATCAAAAAAGTATTCGCCAAATTAGTAAACTATGGTTTGTTACTTAACATAAATAAATGTGTTTTTGGTGCCCCTAACTTAAATTTCTTGGGATACACTGTGTGTAAAGAGGGAATCAAACATCAGGAGTCAAAGGTGGATGCAATCAATTCATTTCCGCCCCCGACTACTCAACGTCAACTCCGAAATTTCATAGGAATGATCACTTATTACCATAAATTCATTCCCAATTGCTCAAGTCTAATCGCACCGTTAATTTCTCTAGCGATCGCTGGGAAAGCAACCGATAAACCGGTTCATTTAAACACTTCTCAGTTAGAAACGTTTAACTCAATCAAGTTAGCTCTGGCAAAGGCCACTTTATTAGTTCATCCTATACCAAACGCTGAAATCAGTTTATGGACTGATTCATCTTCCAATCCTATCGCAGATGTTTTGCAACAATGGCAGGATAAGATGTGGAAACCACTCGCTTTTTGCTCGCGAAAATTAACCTCCGCAGAACAAAAATATAGCGTATTCTCACGAGAACTGCTAGCTATATATTTCGCAGTTAAAAAATTTCGATATTATACTGATGGTAAACAATATACTATCTTTACTGATCACAAACCTCTCACTTTCGCAATTACTAAATCAACAGGTGACCACTCACCTCGAGAATTAAGAATGTTACAATACATTTCCCAATTCTGTTCAAACATACAACACGTCAAAGGTACAGATAACGTACCAGCAGACGCTCTAACCAGGGTTTCTTTCGTTGGTCTACAAAATACGATCGATTTCGATGATTTAGCAACAGCTCAACA